>JAPKLY010000030.1:1523983-1538871 GCA_026898435.1 Prunella vulgaris | reverse complement strand
CTCTCTCTCTCTCTCTCTCTCTCTCTCTCTCTCTCTCTCTCTCTCTCCCCTATATGTATATATAGATAGAAATATGCTAATTTATTTAAAATTCATATGTATGAATAGAGCAGAAACTAATATCATCTCCCTTCACCTCCAGTCGGGTTTCTAGGTGCCGACTGGCACACCTTCCGAGAAAAGAGAATTTATTGTGTGTACCATGTCACCGGTCGGTACTACCAGTACCGACTGGCTTTATTTTGATAAATATCTCATTTTTCTTCCTATTTTAATAATAGGTTATAAAATCATCTTTATTTAAATAAATTTGTCGGGGAGGAAGGAGAGAGAATGAGAAGATGGGTGCACAATAAAAAGAAAAAAGAAACAATTATGATTTTTTAGCGAGGACAAATATGATAATTTTGTGTTAGTGTACTTCTAATAATGTGTGTACTTTATCATGTGTGTACTACTAACAAATGTGACATTATAATCTTTTCATATATAAAAAATCTATACATATATAATAATAAAATATTGGGCCAAAATTAGCCAAATAAATTGTTACTAAGTTTTTTTATTAAATCCAAAAAAAATTAAAAGAAATATATACATATATATATATATATATATATTTTAAAATAAAATATTTTTTTCTTTTTCTAGAGGTATAGGTTCAATTTCTTGCATATATATATTTATTTATTATATTTTCTAATTATATTATTTTTTTTAAATGAGAAAAAACAAGCAACATATGTATTTAATATATCAATATAATTTTTACAGTAAATTTTATGTGAATATAGTTCATGATATGAATTACACTAATTATTTATACTTTTGATCAAAGAATTGACATGTTAAATATTTTTTAAGACTTGATACATTAAAATTAAATATTATAACACTATATTTTTTATATTAATTAGATACATAATTTAAATAAAAAAATTATAATTGATATTCCTAAATAATAATATGATATCGTTGGTATCGATACTCATAATGAAATTCTTAATATGTATCATCAAATATTTGATATTTCAAAATTTTAGACAATTTTATAATAATTTATTAGATTTTTTTTCTTGAGTGGGTATTATATATGTGAATAATACTCACTATAACAATTTCGTGCACAACATATTTCATTTCACGCAGTAACACATACTTCAGCATGTAACGTTAGTTCATATACAGTGTGAAGTTAGTTTATATAAAATGTGGTGTTAATTCATATAAAATGTAGTTTTAGTTCGGTTACTGCGGCATACTATTTGTGGTGTTTATGGTGTTAGTTCATATACATTGTGGTGTTAGTTCATGTACAATATTTTATGCTTTTTTATCTCTATAACAATCACATCTCAAAATACTTAGAATAAATTATTGTTCACCATAAAATTTATTGTGTGTATCATTCACATAATACTTTGTTTTTTTTTTCTTTTAAAACTAACAATTAAGTTTCTTTACAAAATGTAGTTAAGAGAATAAATGCATATTAAAAGAGAAATTCAATTAAAGACGAGTTTGAGATGGACAAAACATGGTTTCAAAATATGTTTAATGATATACTATTGGATTTTTTTCATCTTCTCAATGTAATAACTGAATTTATGTGAATCATGCACCTGAACAGACTAACTGTTCATTAGATGTGCACACATAGAAATCATTCACGAAATTTGTATTGAATGTGCATATATGGATTGTTCACAAAATGTGCACATACAGATCGATCACAAGAAGTGCACATATTGATCGTTCACAAAATGTGCACGTATCAATCGTACATAAAATGTGCATGTATGATCATGCACAAAATATGCATATACGAATCGTGCCCAAAATATTCATGTACAAAAACTAAAATCAACAACAATGCACAAGTTCTAAAAAAATAAAAGAAAAGTGTGGATAATTTTTTTACACTTTATTCAACAGCAAAAAAAATATTCTTTATATAAAAATAAGCATAATAAAAATTAATATTATATATTTTATATTTACAGACCGTGCACATGCACGGGTGACTAGCGATTTGTGTTCGCACACAAATGCACTTTCCTACAATGTATAGGATCGTGTAGTGGTAAGCTGACCAAGTTATAAATATTGAATCCACCGGAAGCAATGATACAATTATAATCCTATGATTTGTGTGAGTTTTGGAATAAAATAAACAAGAATGAAATTGCAGGGTTGGTTTCTAACTAACTACAAAATGAAGCAGAAAATAAAATTGAATCAAGAATACGTCAATACTAACTTAAACTAAAACGTGCAGGAATGACGAGAAGCTTCGGGTGAATTTCACCCAAAGCAAAAAGACTTAAATCATAACTAATGTGTAACTAGGAATAAAAGAGACAATGTGTATCCATGAAAAATAACATTAATAAATCAAACAGTAAAAAGATCATAACAGAAATAATTGAGACAAAAGGCATATTAAAATTAAAAGTAAGGAGGAAATATTGAGAATGATATTACTGAGGAATTCTGTAAATCAAAATAAAACTAAATAAAACTGTGAAGTAATCTACAGATGTGTAGTCAAATATAAAAATTACTCTACTCCTAATGAAAAAAAAAATTTAAAGAAATAAATTTGTTCTCAATCCCTAATTCCTACTCTAAAACCTACTGCCATCTATCTATTGTGTAATCAATTGCGTCGTAACTACTGCCCTAATGGCGTCTAATGCGTGTTCCCCTTTCGTAAACCTCCCAAAATAAATACTCCCTCCGTCCTAACTATTTTTCCACTTTTTCCATTTTGGGATGTCCCAACTCTTTTTTCCTACCTTAAAAAGAAAATAATTTACACTCACAAAAGTCAATAAAGTGAGGACGGCGTTTTTTGGAGATTCTCGATGGTGAGTTGAAGGTTCACGGCGAAATGGAGTGGAGGCAGGGAATCAGGCGGCGGTTGCAGAGGAGTGACGCGGTGACAAATCGCGATTCCTGCATAGATCGCCGGTTGATTACGAGCGGCTGGTGGTTGTGTGAGGGTCCTGCAATGAAAAGTAGATGGTGGTTGTGCGCGGCAGATGTTGCGAAGGCAGGGAGCTTTCAGGTGAGCGGCGGTGACCCACGGTGGTGCTCCGATCAGCGACGGCGGATTGAATCAGTTGCTAATCACTCCCCCAAACTAGAGTATTGTTCGTCTCAAGTAATGAATCGATCAAACCTAGGGGAATATTGGAATATTGTTGTAAGTAGGCTCTTTGGTTATGGTAGGAATCTTTTTGGATAAAAGTGACTTAAATGGTTAGTAGAGCGTAAAATTTCTATAATTCAACTCTTTCAGGCTAAAGAGCTACTCATATATTTCATTCCACACTCTACATTTCATTTCACTTTTTTTTTTTTAACTTTTTTTCCCACTTTTTTTTTCTCATTCTTTTCTCAACATCACCTTGCATTTTGAGACAAGGTTCCAACTTTTTTTTTTCTCATTTTCAGATTTTCAGCAAATATTTCCTTTTTTTTCTTTTCAACATGATTCACAGTACTTCCCAATCAACAAAATCAAGCTCTACTATTCCTTGAGTGAACAAGGCTACGCAGGATAAAGGCCTTAAACAGGCTACGAAGAAAATATGATAAAAAGCTCAAACGGGCTGACTAGGGAATCAATGAATTCAGGTAGGGTCAATATGACTAAGTGACTCATGCAATTCAAGGATGGCCTCATCTCATTTTGGCAAAATTTCTACTTTGTGTAATCTCAAATCAGACTCAGGGCAAGTTCTAGAGCGACGGCATACTAAGAGGACCACACAATCAAGAAACTTCATCTGTTTAAAATGAACATGAATTGGCTAAAATCTCACAGTCAATGTGATTGTGACAAGTTTTATTGACTCAAAATTATCTCAACTCAACTCCTAGCATCAAAGTATCAACAACTTACATACTTTACTCAAACACAAATGATAACTCATATGCACTTTACTCAACAATACAAATACACTTCTCAATCCAATATCACCCTATTCATGGCTCATGTCTCCACACATTTCACAAACTCAATGATCTCAACAGGAATGAGGGAGGAGCGCCTGTGCAGTGCTCAAGATATCCAATCACATAAGAACACCCCCCCCCCCCAATTTAGAGCTTGCCAATTCTAAGTATGAGCCTGGGGTGTCCATTTGAGACTCATATCAAAACAAAACAAAACAACTCAACACTTATACAAGCACATTCCCACAACTCATAGAGAGCACACAAATCAACAATTGCTATTTGAACAAAGTATGTGTGCCTGTGAAGTAGGCATAAAAATAAAAAAAATGATCACACTCCCCCAAACTTAGAGATTGCTAAGAAATTCTAAGTTTGAGTTCGTGGTACCTCAATCTGCACCAATTTACTCATTCTCTTCAAACCAGCACAATAAACTTTCTCTTGTTCCCTTTTTGCACGCAACCATCCAAATCCTACAAACCAAACACTCGGGGAGAACAAGAATTAACAAACTATCAAATTAAAAGAAATAAAACCTAACAGAAATAAACAAAAACAATAAAAGAAAATGAGTTGTCTCTCATTAAGCGCTATTTTTAACATCCTATGCTGGATGATACCTCATGCGTTCATCGAAATGGCCAAGGATATCGGTCCTCCTTGCCGTTGTATCTCAAATGTTTAGCCTCGAAGTCAATGAGGCTCAAACCATGAGTATACCAATCTCCAATCTTCTTCCTCATCCGTCTCAGTTTACATGCATCAACTTTTTTCTCTTCTTACCTTCATCTCTATCCATTCTTCTCCTTTTTACTCGAGGGTTCCCAAGATTTTCTTCAATTTCACTTTTTCATCAAACCTGTAAGAAGGCAAAATAAAGTCAATAGGAATAATATCAAGTGAAATAGAAAAAGATAAAAGTTCAGGATTGTTCATTTCGCTCTCAATTTCTTATTCTACTTTTTCTTACTTTCTTCCTTAGTTTTGCTCGTGTCCACTAAGGGACATTCTTCTACATCTCCTTTGGATAGTGGAATGACATCTTCATCCATTTCGTTTGGACGCTCTTTTTCTTCTTCCCATAAATCATTCTCAGCCAGAAAACTGACTATTTGCTCACACTGAATCCCCAAGGTCGTTAATTTGGAATTTTTGGCCTTCAATCCTTCATCAAATCTTTCAATCATATCCTCAAACCTCTCATTAGTGTCTGTTCTCATCTCCTCCATTTTCTTTAGAATTAAAGCAAGCATCTTATCGGTTGTGGCTTTCCCTTCACTATTTGGAGGTTTTGATTCCGAAGCAACCTCTGGTGGAGGTTGAATAACATCTTCTGGATTTGAGTAGGAATAGGGATAAGGATCAGAGTAATGATCTGGATATGGATAAGGATAAGAGTAGGGATTGGAATAGGGATACGAGTATGGCTCGGAATATGAGTCTTGATATGGTTGAGGATGATAAGAGTATTTTTGTGGATTAGGTTGGTTGTATTGAGGTGGTGGATAGTATGGTGGAGGTGGAGGTGGATCTGGGTCAGGATAGTTGGTATGGTTGAGGAGGATCTATGTATGGTGGAGAATGATATAAGTCAGGGTATCCCATCTTCTCCATGAACATCATTATCATGCTCCTTAGGCTCTTGTTTACTTCATCCATTCGAGCTACCCTGTCATGATAAGTCATAAAATTTGATTGAGGAGGATCCGAGAATGGTGGAGAAGGATAATCCATAAAATCTATGTCGTATCTGTTAATCCTCTTCAATGAAGCTCACTCCTACAAAAAAAAATCAGCAAGACAGCAGAGTTAAAAAGAATTAAACTGGCTCAAACACACAAAACTTAAAATTAAACTATATGTGTTGCTTCCCCGGCAACGGCGCCAAAAATTTGACTAGCGATTTGTGTTCACTCACAAATGCACTTTCCTACAAGTGCATAGAATCGTGTAGTGGTAAGCTAACCAAATTATAAATATCGAATCCACGGGAAGCAATGAGACAATTATAATCCTATGATTTGTGTGAGTTTTGGAATAAAATAAACAAGAATGAAATTGCAGGATTTGTTTCTAACTAACTACAAAATGAACCAGAAAATAAAAGTGAATCAAGAATACGACAATAATAACCTAAACTAAAACATGCAAGAATGACGAGATGCTTCGGGTGAATTTCACCCAAAGCAAAAAGGCTTAAATCATAACTAATGTGTAACTAGGAATAAAAGAGACAATGTGCATCCATAAAAAATAACATCAATAAATCAAACAGTAAAAAGATCATAATAGAAGTAATTGAGACAAAAGACATATTAGAATTAAAAGCAAGGAGAAAATATTGAGAATGATATTACTGAGGAATTATGCAAATCAAAATAAAACTAAATAGAAACTTTGAAATAATCTACAGATGTGCAGTCAAATATAAAAATTACTCTACTCCTAATGGAAAAAAATATAAAAAATAAAATTGTTCTCAATCCCTAATTCCTACTCTAAAACCTACTGTCATCTATCTACTGCGTCGTCAATTACGTCCTAACTACTGCCCTAATGGCATCTAATGTGTGTTCCCCTTTCGTAAACCTCCCAAATAAATACTCCCTCCGTCCCAACTCTTTTATCCTACCTTAAAAAGGAAATAATTTACACTCACAAAAGTCAATAAAATATATTTTTTATATTTTATTAATTAACTTTCCACTCACATACTCTACTTTTTTCTTAATTCGTGTGCCCAGGTCTTTTGGAAAAAAGACCCGGGATGGAGGGAGTATAAGAATATGCAAATAGGCTTCAGTAAATAATAGGTGGGCCTTCATTGAAGAATTGGGCTTAATAATTTAAATTGAGTAACTGGGCCCAATTTCCTCAATTACAGATGAGTAGGTATTATGTGAGTAATACTCACGGAAATAATTTCGTGAACGACTTATTTTATTTCACGCAGTAACACACATTTTGGTGTGTAGTGTTAGTTCATATGCAGTGTAGTGTTAGTTTATATGCACTGTGGTGTTAGTTCATATATAATATGATTTTAGTTCATTCACTGTGACATACTACGTGTGGTGTTAGTTCATATATATTATCGTGTTAGTTCATATACAATATTTTATGTCATTTATTTCTAAAAAATCAAATATCAAAATACTTAAAATAAATTTTTGTTCACCGTAAAATTTACTGTGTGTATCATTCACATAATACTTTGCCACTGATTGTGGAATGAGAGCAAGTGAGGACGGCGGTTTCTGGAGATTCTCGATGGTGAGTTGAAGGTTCATGGCAAAATGGAGTGGAGACAGGGAATCAAGCGGCGGTTGCAGAGGAGTGACGCGGTGACAAATCACGATTCCTGCGTAGATCGATGGCTGATTGTGAGCGGCCAGTGGTTGTGTGAGGTTTCTGCGACGACGAGCAAATGGTGGTCACGCGCGGCGGATGTTGCGAAGGCAGGGAGCTTTCCGGTGAGCGGCGGTGAGTACAGGTGGTTTCCCGCAGTGGTGCTTCGGTCAGTGACGGCGGATTGAATCAGTGGCGGAGATGTGTGTGGCGAGGGCTGTGAGCGCGACTGCTCTGCCTTTATTTTCGGCTTCGGCGAGTGCAACAGAGGTATGTGGGATTGGCTGATGGTTTGAGTCTTAACCGATTTCGAGTTCCGAGTTGAACTGTTGTGAGTGAAGGTTGTGGGTGTTGGCAAAGTGGCTCTGTGCGGATTGTTGGTCGTTGGAATGATAAGTGCAATGGTGAGAATGAATTGTGGGGACCATTGATGCCAAGTATTGTCCTCTTTGAGCTGCAAACTTTCAAAGCAAATGAAGAAAATGAATTTGTAAAATTATACTCCCTCCGTCCATGAAAATTAGTCCATGTTGCCTTAAATAGCCGTCCACAATAAATAGTCTACCTACCCAAAATAGAAAATTTTCAATCATTATTTTTATTTTTTTATACACATATATTCACTTTTACATATCACATCAAATACTTTATTAATAATTAACACTTCTTTATATTAATACACTCACTTTTACACATCAACATCAACTTTTTTTTAATAATCGTGCACAACTAAGGTAGACTAAATATCATGAACGGAGGGAGTACTCATTAATTAAATGATAAAAAATTAATTAAATTTTTAAATCAATTAATTAAAGGGGAACCACATTTAACAACACTTTTTTTTCTAAATTAAAGGTCGAAACAGATAACTTTTGGCACTAAAAGCAAGACCAAAAATACACTTTATTAACTCCCTTAATACCAATTACAATTTCTGACACAAAGGCGCCGAGCTAGAACCAAATTAGGCATACCTATAGAGTGAAAAGATGGGAAAAGGCATGTGCGTGTCCAGCGAGTGTATCTCCCCAAATTTTATTATACCCTAAATTATTTCAAAGCTGTGGAAACACCATTTTCGGAGCTTTGTACCCCCTTTCGCGTTCTAGTGAGGCTCCCCTGCATAAATCAAATAAATGCGAGCAGGTATTATATATTTTCGTTGTCAATGGTCGCCTCTGATTATTTATATAGTGTGTGAGGATTTGATCTACAGTTCGAGTTGTTTCATCTTGTTCCAGAGCCAGGACCAAATCCTCAGAGACAGGATAATCTTTCGTCCTATGATGATATCGACTATATAGGTTTGGGCGTTGAAGGCGTGGTCGATGAATCGTCGGAAAGCCCTAAAAACAACAAGGCGAGGAATTTGGAGCAGCGGTATCGGATTTTGTTCAAAATTCATTTCATATTGTGTTCAAAAAAATTCAAATTTTTTGTTCTAGCGCTTATCAAACCTCCAGTCAGTGGAATTCTAGTGGTGGAAGTTGAAAGCTGGGCTTGCACAGAATCCGTTCAGATATTTGTTGTGTGTTCCATCGAGCCTAGAAGGTGAGCAGTATTTTAATTTCTTTGATTAATGACATTATATGAAGATGGATGAACCCTAGAATGGAAAGAAATTCTAGGTATATTTAGTAAAATGCCTACTTACTGTTTCCCATGAATCGGTGTTGTGTAGAGAAGCAAATAATGTAATTTTTGGAAGAGAAATGTGGGTATATCATCCCCTCTGTTAATTAGGGCTTCTGGTAACTGTAGGAAATTGGCTAAAGACGTGCTTGCTAATTTTGAATCTCTTTTACCTAAATTTATCAAGGTCTTCCCTCGGGATTATAAGCGCAATGTTGCAAGCATGAATGCAGAGGAAGTCTCAAAAGTAGCTGCTGAAAATACAGCTCAAGAGGCTGATGTGCAAGAAGTGGCGGATTTGAGTGAAAAAACTACTTTTGAAGAGCTTAAGAAGATGGCAGCTGCATCTGTCAACTGCATCTGTCAACGGGAATCATAGTCAGGTACTTATCAATGGTGGTACTTCATCCAATTTGAACTTCTATGACGAAAATGATTAATAGGTGTGGAGACATTGTTAGATACATGTCTATGTTAGTCAAATTTACCATCACTTGCTGATATGTCAGAAGCTCAAAGGTTTTAGGAGCAGCTAATTGAATTCTTCTATCTAACATAATTTCCAAATGAATAGCTTGAAGAAGAAAAATCAGAAAGAAGACCAACTTGGGTCTCTGATGCTGTCAAGCATCGCGGTTTTGTTTCCTATGAGCGAGAGGGTGTACCGTATAGGGATCCCAATGTTAGGATGAATGACTGGAATGAAGTTATGGAAGAGTCAAAGCCTGGGCAATTGTTGACAACACAATCTGCTCGTTGTATGGATTGCGGTACTCCTTTCTGTCATCAGGTAAGAAAATTATAGTTCCACTTTTTTTAATTTAGATTTGTATAATATTCTTAACAATGCTAAATTAAGCTTATCATCTTTGGATGTCAACTTGCAGGAGAACACTGGATGCCCTCTTGGGAATAAGATACCTGAATTCAATGAGTTGGTTTACCAGAACAGATGGCGTGAAGCATTGGACAGGCTTCTGGAAACTAACAACTTCCCAGAGTTTATAGGCCTGGTATGTCCAGCACCTTGTAAAGGGTCTTGCGTTCTTGGTATAATAGAAAATCTCGTTTCTATCAAAAGTATTGAGTGCTCTATCATAGATAAAGCTTTTGAGAAGGGATGGATGGTGCCACGACCTCCTTTGAAGAGAACAGGGTATGTCTCTATCCCATCTTTGTATGTCTTATTAAAATCATTAATTCTGATGAGGGATATGTTTTTTATGCCTAACTGTGGACCTCATGTTTCAGGAAACGAGTGGCTATTATAGGAAACGGGCCTGCTGGTTTGGCTGCTGCTGACCAGTTGAACAAAATGGGTCACTCTGTGACAGTATTTGAACGTGCTGACAGAATTGGTGGTCTAATGATATATGGAGTGCCAAATATGAAGGTTGACAAAGTTGATATTGTCCAGAGACGGGTTGATCTCATGGAAAAGGAAGGAGTAAAGTTTGTGGTGAATGCTAATGTTGGTAAAGACGCTTCATACTCAATGGACATTCTACTTGGGGAGCATGACGCCAGTGTGTTGGCTGTTGGATCCACGAAACCAAGGTGTGCAGTAACTACATTTTTAATGTAGTTAAAAAATACTAAAAAAAAAAATACTAAAAAAATATATACTTCTGTTGATGTCCTAGCATTATCCAATTGAGAAATGAGAGCAACTGTACAATTATATTGTCATAGGTGGAGACCAAAAAATGTGTGGAAGGAGTGTAATTTGTATTATCAGGTGCTATATGTATATTAATATGTGCTCTTTTAATATAAAAAAAAATCAAAAGTAGGGTCGCCTCTTACACCATAAATGCAATTTAGATGCATCATATTAAATAAAGTTGTAAATTACCTTCTTGTAAAGTATAGTATAAACGAGCATACTATAGTATAATCGAAAACACCATAGTATAATTAATTATTTTGATACTATAGTGATGATTTTTTTCAATTGTTCTTAGAGTTTAGCATTGAACGTGATTGATGTGTTGATGCAGCACCAGGAATAAGTGCATCTCCATCAGAAGACAATATGCGTTATTTTAATGTTATGATTCTTGGTCCAACACAGTCTCCTTATGAAGGTAACTGAATCCTGCAGATTCTGATTAGTAATGAGTATTTATGTAATAATGATATATTTGACTTGTGGCACTTTCTCCTTTGAGTGCTGGTTGCTATGTTATTCTTCATATAATTTCCAACACAGTCTCTGACGCATGTTAATTCATATATGATTGAAGTTAGAAAGTGGAAAGAGTACAAGAAAGCGAAGCTTAAGCTGGAAATTTTGTTTCTAGGCATATGGAAGTGTTAATGTTGTAGAGTGTTTAGACATCATGAAAATTCTTAATCAACTTTATATATAGATGTGCCCTTTTAGTTGCACTCTTGTAATAATTTATTTCTTTTTCCAGTTGCAGAGGGCTGTTTTGGAACCAGATATGCAGGGTCGCGATATGATAGGGCGGGCAAGAACTGGAACGGGGAAGACATTAGCTTTTGGGATCCCTATCATGTACAAGATCATTAAGTTTGATGATTAGCATGATTATATCATTATTGAGTATTCCCTTAACTTATCAATTTAGAATTGTGTATTCTTATTGACTAAATTATGTTCTTGTTTAATGATTCAGACAAGGCAGAAATCCTTTGGCCCCGACCAGGGAGCTTGCTCAACAAGTGGACCAAGAATTTGTTGATTCTGCCTCTAAGTTAGACAATTTATGTGTTTGTGGGGGTGTTCCAATATCTAGACAAATGAGTACTCTTGACCGTGGTGTTGATGCGGCTGTTGGAACACCTGGCCGTGTCATTGATTTAATTAAGTGTGGTGCCTTGAACCTCACAGAAGTGAAATTTGTTGTCCTTGATGAAGTTGGTCAGATGCTTAATGTGATATTTGCAGATGATGTTGAGACTATATTAGGTTATATTACATAGAAGCACCAAACACTGATGTTTTCAGCTACGATGCTAAATTGGATATTGAGACTTACTCATAAGTTCTTGAAAAACCCACTTACTGTTGACCTTGTGAGCCTTGTTTACGGACTTTATGATTTAGTTTCTTTGACAAAACATAATGGTTGAGCTATTGTATTCAATCATATGTGCTGCAGGTTGGAGAATCAGATAAAAAATTAGCTGATGAGATTTCTTTGTATTCAATCATAGCAGAAATGCGGGAAAAACCAGATATACTTTGTATTCAAGTTGTCAGAATACATTATGTAGATGTAGTAGCAATAACTTTATGTACTCTATTTTAATGGGCATATAGGTAGCCCAGTTTTGGTGGTTAGTCAGGGTGTGAATTTTGCAGCTTAACTCGTGGATATGTAGAAAGTGAAGGACTCTTGAAGGTAATGATTGTAGGGGCAAATTGATATGTTGCAAGTGGCAGATTTTGGGTTACTTAGTTGCACAATTTGGTGTGTAGTGTAATGAATTGTGGTCTGTACATTTTTTGGTGTATTATACTAAGTGTGTATTATGGAGCATTAGTATAATGGACTGCTGGGAAAAGATAATATGATTTATTATACTAATGTCTATTTTGTTATACTATTTATATAGTAAAATGCAATACACTGGAGAGCAACTGGGTAGAGACAAGTCCACAGAAATATCACAAAAAAACTAAATTTTATAACATAATAAAGTTAAAAAATGTCAAGTCCCCAAAGACAGTATTTGAATTTGAGTTGGAAGGTTGTAGTATGTTATACCATAACATAAAAACATAATAGTTTAAGACAAACACTTATAGAAATATCCATTTTTGAAAATTCGCGGGTCTAAACCGGGTCAGATCGAATTTGAGTATTTTTTTTCAAAATTCGCTTAGCTTGTGATTTTCGCTCCCAGGTATGTTACAATTGGGGCAAATGCATGTTACTTTAAGGCAAAACGTGTGTTACAACCAGATTAAATGTTGTTTTCTACACATATTCATTTACTTTTGTAGAAGTAAATATTTTTCATGCAATGTAACACATGTATATGTTACATTGTATGTGTAACATATATTTATTCTTAATAAAAATACATTTTATCCTATAGTAACACATATATGCTCATATAATAACACAAATTGAGGAACAAATATGTGTTACAATTAGAGTAAATATGTATTACTGCAAATTTATGTTACACTTAGAGTAAATTTGTGTTACTGCAAATGTGTGTTACATCTAGAGTAAATGTGTGTTACAATTAGAGTAAATGTGTGTTACTGCAAATGTATGTTACAATTAGAGTAAATGTGTGTTACTGCAAATGTGTGTTATAATTAGAGTAAATGTGTGTTACTGTATGCACAAACATTTATTTATCCATATAAAAATATATATTATATTTTATATAACATATATAATAAGTACTTGAATAACATATTATTAACATAAATCAACAAAGAGAATAAAAAATAAATTAAGTTACACATATTTATACTTGCAGAAATACATATTTTCTTTATAGTTACTTGAAAAGTAAAAAAAAATTTTTTTTTAAGAATTAGTAACACAGATTTTGTCTAATTGTAGCACGCCTTTGCCAAAATTGTAACATACCTGGGAGCGAAAAAACATATTATTAACATAATTCAACAAAGAGAATAAAAAATAAATGAAGTAACACATATTTATACTTGCAGAAATACATATTTTCTTTATAGTTACTTGCAAAGTACAAAAAATTAATTTTTTAAGAATTAGTAACACAAATTTTGCCTAATTGTAACACGTCTTTGCCCAAATTGTAACATACCTGGGAGCGAAAAAACCTGAAACTACAAGTTGCGCAAATTTTGGAAAAAAATGTCCAAATCTGACCCGACCCGATTTAGATCCGCAAATTTTTCAAAAATAGATATTTCTACGGTAGAAATTTGTACACAATTGTTGCTCATAGTTTAATATACTTATACGTGATCATGGCAAAAGTATTTTTTCTTTTCACAAAATTAATTTATAATTAATATCATTTTTTTACAATTTTTTCAATATTTATTTGCCCCGTTTTCAAATTGACATGTAAAATCTGTCTCAATTGCATAAAATTAATGATAAGTAAACAATGAAAGCACGAAATTATTTTTAAGATGATCGTAGATTTAATAATGTTAAATTATACTCTTTCTACAACATTGTTCATGTGAGTATTTGTCACAACTTGATAATGAAAAAAGAAAAGAAAAAAAGTAGCAGCATTGTTCATGTTTTTTTTTTTTTTTATCGGTAGCAGCATTGTTCATGTGAGTATTTGTCACAACTTGATAATAAAAAAAGAAAAGAAAATAAAGTAGCAACCAAAATGGGTCTGTAATTAACAGTGCTTCTGGCCATAAAAAAAGAAGTCAAATTGTTTATAATGACAAACGCTCAAGACGATAAACCAGCACAAGCTATTTATATCTACAGAAACTAACAAACATCATGCCTTGCATTTTGTAACTCTCTGTTTGAGTACTACTCGTGGTTCTCATTAACAAGAACAGCTAATAATATTATCTGAAGGGTAACAGAATTATAACCTCGGCACTGCAAACGATCAGGCAGTCCCTCGCCAGCAGCAGGTCCAAGGATTAGATGATCGAACTTCTTTGGCTTCTGTTTATGAACATCGCCGAAGTTCATTTCCCGGTGGAGCTCCTTAACTGAAAGTAGCATCCATTTCTCTTTTCACCCAAATTTTTTTGAGAAATTTCAAATTAAAAAAGAATAAAAGGAAAAAGAAGTCCTAAAAAAACTAAAATTATGCACCTGATAGCATGTGATGAATTATAATAACCATGGGAAGACATAAAAGCAACCGATTCTATCCAACACAAAGTCTCTTTCCCAGCACACTCCTTCAAACAACCTACTCTACTTTCAACAACACTGTTAGGAATATAAGCTAGGGAGCCCTAACTTAACCCAAAACCATGG
>JAPKLY010000030.1:1503753-1523973 GCA_026898435.1 Prunella vulgaris | reverse complement strand
TATACCCATCCACAATTTCTTGTGGATCCGATGTGGGATCGTAACAAACACCAGATGTAGTTTCTAAATACTCTTTTTGTGCGATGCGAAGTCTGCTTGTAATTTGTATGGAGGCGAATCAACTTCTATTAAAATTCGCCTAGCAAATGCATAAAATTTCAAGAATGGCAAAAATTAAGCATATTGAACACAACACATCTAGCGCTTTCAATTTAAAAAAAAAAAAACCCCCGAAAATCAAGTGTGAGGTCGATGGATTCCACAGTAACAACACGCATAAAGAGAATTAAAGGAGAATTTATCACATCTTCCGGGAAAAATAATGGGCAAATAACAAGATCAGTTAAACAGTATATTTCTGTTTCTTTTCCCTCTGCAGAAGTTCACGAGTGATCAAATGTTCTTTGATTTGAGGATTTCTCTGGTATTCCAGGTACGTTTTGGGCCTGCTAAACAGCTACGGGGCCAACTGTATTCTTCTAACAAGCATACATAATACACAAAACAGGATACAAGTTAATATACACTATTTATGGCATCAGCCAACAATGCACACAAAACTCTGCTTATGATTAGATTGATAACTATCAGATTGTCCACATAGTTGTAGGCACAACCAAATTGTTCACACAAAACTAGGCATGCACTTTAACGCTTGTTACAAAAATTATTGGGATACAATGCACATAGATCTTTTCACCAACTAAATGCAGATTTTTGCACCTTACATTTTTCCGTTTAAAGTAAGATTCACATGCATTTCAGGATAAATTGCAGATAAGACAGAGCTAAGTTAACGTTGACCATGGAAAACACAAAACAGATATGAGTCATAAGAATTTTAGATGATAATGAGAATCTTGATCAGCAGAATGTCACTATACTTTACAAGAAATGATAAATAAATGTCAGTATGCATTTTAATCACAGACTCCCTCTCAAATCAACATAAACTATTGAATTAACATAGTCACACAGAAGATCACACAGTTTACTACCAAACAAAGAAAAGATTAAACACTAATAAAACTGAGAAATGTCTTACCACCAGGTTGCGAAAGTCCAATATTTCCTTACGCTCCATGATATTGTTTAGCCTTCCAGGCATCCCAATCAACAAATTCATCCCTTTCTCTTCAATATTTCGCATATCCGCTTTTACTTTGACTTCCCCCACTAACAACATCGGCCATAAACCAAGATTTGTCAAATACAATATATGAAATGAAAACAATATAATGGCTGAAGTTGCATAGAAGCCATACATAAATGATTTGGTAGGAAAAGTGGGAACAGGTCCACTGAGATTGTTGAAGGACAAATCCCTGCATGTTATCCTAGTAGCAGTGGATACATTTCAAAATTCATCTCCCACACCAAAAAAAAAAAAAAAAAAAGGAAACACCTGGCTTTGAATGTTTGACAATATACAATTGAGGGAAATCAAAATCTCTGAACAAATCCCACCATTACATCTCCAAAAAAAATGAAAACCCAGATTATTGAAGAAATTTCAATTAAAACCCCCTGAATTCGAAGGCCCAGAAATTGAAACCCCATAAACTCACATACCTTCTACCTTCCACCGCAGAACAGGGCCATGACGACGAAAGATTCCACCGCAGAACAGGGCCATGACGAAGAAGGCTTCCACCCCATAAATCAAAACAGAGACAAATTAAAAAATATATAAATCTAGGCCAATAACTCTACCCAGTTGTCGTCCCCTTTGCGTGAGCAGAAATGGGTCGTCCCCTGCACCATCGTCGAAACCCCCACACCGTCGTCCAAGCCCCCTTGCATTCACACTCCCCCTCGTCGTTCACACTCCTCCACCTTCCATCGCTCAAAAGCCCTTTTCTGCTGCCCGCCGTCGCGGCACTAAGCGAGCCCCCGCGTCTAATCCTGAGTGACCCATCAATGTCACTGCCTTGAGCGACTCCTATCGTCTGCTCATTGAAACCCTAATATTAGTTTTAAAATTTGAATTGAAGTTATGAGAGAGATGAGGGAGTGAGAGAGATATAAGAGTATATATATATATACACAAAATATGGCCACATTTCCCTATAATTCGCCGGCCAATCGTCGGAATATTAGAGATAATTCACTGAAGAGAGAGATTACTCCAAATTTAAATTAAAGTTAGTAGGGGGTGGGTGAGTTGGTGGGTTCGTAGCTATAAAATAGGTTAGTTTTATAGTATATTATAATGTTAATAATACAACTAATAATTATAATTATCCTTAATTTGGCTCTCTTTGTCATATTTAATTTAAGCTGGTCTCGATTGCATTTATGATAAAAAAAAAGTGGTTTTATTTGTGTTTTTCCCTTAATTAAATGAATAATAATTTTTCAATAGAGTTCAAATAACAATTAACGAAAATGATAGCAATTAAGGCCCTAAATGCATATAAAATTATATAAATTCATGTATAAATGAGCACAAATTAAAAACGGATGATATACTAGTTTTATATATATACTCATATATGTCCAAACCCCAACACATTCTTCTTTTGCATGCATAGCATATTAATTTATGTGCAAATATGGCTAAACCAGTATAGGCAGTAGTTTTGTTGCCTATCCGAACGCCAACTTGATGATATATTAATTATTAATCTCAAATTCACCTATAAAATGTGGGAGATCCTTCTTCTTGTTGAAGTCATCAAAGGATAACACCAATTGAATACAAAATGGGAATGCCAGCTGAGCATCGCCGATACTGGCAACGTGGGTACAATGCAAGAGTTGCTACAAGCAAAACTTCCCTAATTTCTTCAACCCCAAGTCCACCAAATCCTACAGGTCCGTTTCATGCAAGACGGATCAATGCTCACACAGCTGCGGCGAACATATTTGTAGAAGCGTCGAAAGAAATGTGGTGTCTGTCAGTGGTTCCGTCAGATGATGATGTAGCCATTTTCGAGAATTAATTTGCATCAGACGGGTTACCTCATTAGGGTACGATATGGTGAAGAAGCAAGTCAGCTTCAAGAAAACTGATGGCACCAAATTCCGCTCATTTATTGGTTCATCACTAATTACTGATTTAAATAATAATAATAAAAATAATAATAATAATTGTTCCTCTATTTTTCAGTAATGCAAGAAGCATTTGAATTTAGGGTTAATTCGCACCACCTCTTACTCAACTTTCAATTTAATCCCGAGCTTCACGATTATTATAAAAAATCTCAATCCTTTAAAGAATTTCAATTAGATACTCGTTTTTTATTTTAGGTCAGCAATTAATGATGTATATCACTGGAGTGCGTGAAAGATTATCACGCTGGCGTACACGTATTAAATTATCTATTTATTTTTTATTTTTTAGTTTCCATGTCATATATCATATACACAAAAAGTAACAAATGTTATATTAAAAAAACATTTTTGAATGTCGTTTTAGGTCTATCTAGAATCCGATGTAAAAATATTTTTTTCATTGTATTTCTCATTCAAAAAAATATTAATATAAATTTTTGTTTTTTTTTGTATATATTAGATATGATATGAAAACTAAAAATAAAAAGTAAAAAGATAATTTAATATGTGTACGCTAGCGTGTCAATTTTTCACGCGTTCCAATGAGACACGTCATCAATTGCGGACCGAAAATAAAAAACATGTATCGATTGAAATTATTTAAAAGATTGAGATTTTTTATAATAATCGTGAAAATCATGATTAAATTGAAAGTTGAGTAAAAGGTGGTGCATTTTTATAGAATTAACCCTTGAATTTAATAAGTATGTTTGATGTTTCACATCAACGGACCACCTAGCATCTCTTGCTTCTTCTTTTTTTTCTTTTGATATTCTTATTTATTGTATTCTAGTATACAAATTGTTTATTTATCTTTTTATATTCAATTTTTTTTTTGCAAGTTCATATTCTACATCTAATAATTTGGTGAAATAATATTTTTTCTATTGCTACATAATTTTTGTGGTTTTGTTTCGTAGGTAATATTTAATTGCAACAATTACATATCTATTTGATTTAAAATTTTGATGTTTGAATTGTTTATTTGTCTTTTTAATGTTTTTTTTTTTTTATGTAGTTTCATATTTTACATCTAATAATTTGACGAGGTACTTTTTTTTTTTCTATTGTTACACAATTTTCATGGTTTTCTTTTGTAGGTAATGTTTAATAGCTACAATTGCAGATCTATTTGATTTAAGATTTTGATTTTTGAATTGTTTATTTGTCTTTTTAGCATTCTTTTTTTTTTTTTCATATTGTTACTATTCTGATATTAGAATTGTTTATTTAACTTTTTATTTTGATTTTTTTGCAGGTTCCTATTAAGATCATTCTGTACGCGACGTATACACCGTAAATTATTTTACATAATAAGTTATTCGCAATTCTAGAAAATTAGATGTTCTATAGCATAATATTATGCATGTGTACATATTTTTTAATTACTTAATTCATTTGCCATAATATTGTGTACGCTTTGTGCATGTACATATTTTTTAACTATTTAGTTTATTTGTTATAGATCAAACGTATAAGAGCAACAATTGTGTAGAAATTTCTACTGTAGAAATATCCATTTTTGAAAAATTCGTGGGTCTAAATCGGGTCAGGTCAGATTTGGACTTTTTTTTTTCAAAATTCGCGCAACTTGTAATTCCAAATTTTTTCGCTCCCAGGTTTGTTACAATTTGGGCAAATGCGTGTTACAATTAGGCAAAATCTGTGTTACTAATTCTTAAAAATTAATTTTTTTTACTTTTCAAATAACTATAAAGAAAATATGTATTTTTGCAAGTATAAATATGTGTTACTTAATTTATTTTTTATTCTCTTTGTTGATTTATATTAATAATATGTTATTCATATACTATTACATCATTTAATACCTTATATATATTATATAAAATATAATATATATTTTTTTAAGGATAAATAAATGTTTGTATATACAATAACACACATTTACTCTAATTGTAACACACATTTGCAGTAACACACATTTACTCTAATTGTAACATACATTTGCAGTAACACACACTTACTCTAATTGTAACACACATTTACTCTAGATGTAACACACATTTGCAGTAACACAAATTTACTCCAATTGTAACATAAATTTGCAGTAATACACATTTACTCTAATTGTAACACATATTTGTTCCTCAATTTGTGTTATTATATGAGCATATATGTGTTACTATAGGATAAAATATATTTTTATTAAGAATAAATATGTGCTACACATACAATGTAACATATACATGTGTTACATTGCATGAAAATTATTTACTTCAACAAAAATAAATGAATATGTGTAGAAAACAACATTTAGTCTGGTTGTAACACACATTTTCCCTTAAAGTAACATGTATTTTCCCAATTTGTAACATACCTGGGAGCGAAAAAAACTGAAATTACAAGCTGCGCGAATTTTGGAAAAAAAATACTCAAATCCGACCCGCCCCGGTTTAGACCAGCGAATTTTTCAAAAATAAATATTTTTACGGTAGAAATTTGTATATAAGTTTTTGTCAATGTATAATATTGTTGTTATATATAAAAAAAATGGTTAGTTTTTAGAATATATGGAGATCGTGATTAGAATGATTATTTTTCATAAATCTAATCATCTTTTGTTATTAATGTAAAATAAAATAAATCTTATAAAATATTATCTCTTGATTTTATTTATCTAATCCTCTTTTGTTATTATAAATCACACTAAAGTTTAATAACATAATACATCTGGAGTGGTCTTGGAAAATACTATAATTTGTGGAGTATTAATCATGTTTAATTTGTACTTATTTGCGTAGTTATGCTTGTGTATTTTATTGACGTCTTTTTATTGTGTTTCTTTTATGTTCTATCAGTTTATATGCTATATTGTAATCTTTGAAGTTTAAATATGATATTTCTTTTTAGTTAGTTACAATTTAAATTTTTTATTTAAATACAATAATTATTTATATTTTAATATTTAATTTTTAAATCACATTATATTATAAATAAATTTAATATTAATATATATTACAGTTACCTAAAAAATATATAATACATCACATAATACAATAAATATATAATAAGTTAAAAAAAATACCTAATACAATAAATATACAAATAAAATGATGATAAAAAAAGAGGGGGTTGCGGTTAGGAATAATGTTTGGCAAATTTGTCACACACTGTTCATGGAAGATAATTTGGAGGATGATTTGCGGCTGCGTTGGATCACGTATATGCAGCTAATTTGGGTTTGTCATCAAATTAGCCGCTGCGGTATTGGATATTGATATATATAATACTGAAAATATATTATAATTATATATTTGTTTTTATTTTGCAACTATTGTGATATCAAATTTTCAAGTCTAGTGTAATTAAATATTTAGCTATATTTTTTTCTAATAATATTATAACAAAAATTCTAAACCAAAAATATGAAATATATCGTAATACATCCATCCAATATTAGTGAATGTATTTTCCTTTTTGGTCGGCATAGACTAATTGGAATACAATATTTAGTGTATCTATATATTCTCTAAAATATTTCTTAAATTTCTCAAATTAAATATGATTGAGTTTATACGTCATAATATCTTTCAATATATCTACATAACTGTAATTACTAATATTCTTTAAAATTAGTGACAAAAATTTTATGTCAACTTACTTTGAATAGATGGGTGAAAATTGAATAAATTTAAATTATTAATAAATAATTAATAAATATATAATTTTCTCTTCAAACTAATAGAACAAAAAAGGAAAATGTGTATCTTTAAATAAAATTAATTCCAATATTTTAGCGATAGGGAAGGGATTTCCAATTCTCTATAGGGCGGGTACTTGGAAGCTATGTTTTAAAAGCGGAAGCGGAAGTTGAACCGGACATCCTTAATATTTGCGGTCGGACCGGTCGGATCGGGTCTAACCGTTAATAAAACGATTGAACCGGTATGACATCATAATCAAATAATATGTAATTATATACAAAAATTAAAGACATTATAAATATTTTTTCTCTAAAAATATTAAGTTTTATGTACAAATTACTATAATAATTAAATAAATATACATCTAACATTGTTATTTATATTATAATTTTAACTATCTAAATTAAATGTCAATATTTTACTCAAATTAGACCATATATCATAAAAATATCAAATGTAAAATTAAGTTCACCAAATGTCTTAAAAATATTAAATATATAAGTTCATCAAATGTCTACTATTAATAACATAAAAATATTTAATTTGAATGAATATCAAGATTAACACCACTAAAACTTGATCTCATGATTTCAAGTCCAAATTTCTTAAATAATTTAGTAGAAATATGTGAAAATAATATTATGAATTTGGGAAAAAATAAGGATAAAAAAATGTGATTGAGATAATATAAAACAAAAAATCAAAGCTGAAAAATTGAGTTTCAGTGAAAATTATAATTGCAAAAAAAAAAAAACTAAATTTTTTTTTTTAAAAAAAAAGCAAAAGCGCCGAGTTGACCGGTCCGACCCGCTTTTGCCGCTTTTGACCGCTTTATGAGCGCTTTAGAAGAAGAGCGGCCCAACGCTTTCGAACCGTTCGGTATGTCGTCCGAGTAGCGGTCGGACCGGTCCGACCGGCCGGTCCAACCCGCTTTTTAAAACATAGCTTGGAAGTCTTTGTTTGATTTAGCTACTCACCAATTCACCTTTATACAAAGAGTTAGATTTTAAATCAGTTTTATTGCATGAGAAATTCTCCTGTAAATCTGATATTTTTAAAGAGTTAGAAGGTTATTTATTATGTTTGGACTTAAAACAACCATAATTTTTATTTTTTTTGTATAAATATCCATAACTATTCAAAGATACATTTAAATTGTATAATGTACCTGAAACAAGTAAAACAATGATTTATTATATAATTAATTTACAATCATATTGTAAATCAATTAAGACATTTTAATTAAAAAATTAATTAATATTCACTTTGTCCCTTTCAAAAAAATGTATTTGATTTTTGCATGAAAATTAAAGAATATAGTACAAAATGTACAATGAGTAATTGGGGTAAGCTCCGGGTAAGTCTCTTGTACACCAGTTACACGGTGCAACTCAAGTTCATTTTTTAAGAGTTAAACAAAATACTACTGAAAAATTACACATGTTATTACTGAAAAGTGTATCTTTCACAGTTTAACTTTTCAGTTATAATATGTGTAACTTTTCAGTAGTATTTTGTTTAACTTTTAAAAAATGAACTTGAGTTGCACCGTGTAACTGATGCATACAAGACTAAAATTTAAAGTAGACAGATAGGAGAATTATGTGATAATTGTCATAATAAAATTCAATTTTAGGAAGTTGTGAAAACACAGCTTTCCATTTAAGGAACATTTACATGGGACGTCCAAAATGGACAACTGACAAGTTTAGAGAGAACAGTATATCTTAATGAAACAACGATTTAAAAATGTAAACAAAATAAATAAAATTTTAATTTGAAATCCTTTGACAAATCAAGGAAGAGAATAAACCTTGGACATCCAACGCAACGATTAAAATGCTATGATACACTGACAGTTAATCCACAAAGTAGTACATATTGCTTATGCCGAATGACGATACAAAATATTGACTCCAATTCATGAACTCCCTATTGTAAATTATTATCACATCTTGCAGTTATAAATGATTGTGGCATAATATATATTTATACAAGAATTCACCCTAACTACAAACGTTAAACAATTTTATTCACAGGAATTACCAGAAGGAAAAGGTAGGGAGGAATACTGACCAATAGCTGGTTTCATTTACAAGGATGACGGAAAAACCTGTAGCAGCGGAGCCAAACAAGTCGAATGAATGGGAATAGATTCAGACTGATCCTCAGCTGCTTTTCTGTGCTTGTGTTGATTCTGGCCTTTGCTGGAAACAAATGCAGCTAGCTCTCTTTGTTTCTGTATATAACGTCAATCTGAGCTTGAGTCGTAGAAATCACTAGGGCATGGAGTCATGACTTCAGATTCAAGTATTTGAACTACCCTGTGCATGGTGGGACGACACTCGGGGTTTGAAGAGATGCACTGGATGGAAATTGAAAGTAGGGAATCAAGAGTTTCTTCTTGCACTCTTTCACACTGTGGATCAACTATGTCTCGTTGTCTATCCTCCGTTACCAAATATTTTAGCTGAAACAAATAATATCACATCAAGAATCCCTGGCAAAGTACTAATGAAATTCATCTATGGCACTACTACTAATGATCCTATCCGATTTGGGATTTCTCCATCATCATATCAGATTTTGCCCATTGCTAACATAAAAACAAGCATAATGAATTATTTGAGCAGAGAATCACAGCAAACTGTTCGATTTCAATGCTCAAATCACATCATCATATCAGATCTGCTAAGAAGGACTATGTCAGAGTAATAATACAGCTTGCTATTAACTAAAATCTCTTATATAAAACAGGAAAAAGGGAGTACTGTACCCATCCAACAATGTTGAGGCCCTTCTCAATGAAGGATGCATCGGTTGGCCGCTTTCCGCTAATAATTTCGAGTACCAGAACACCAAAACTATAGACGTCAGTCTTCTCAGTAGCTCTGCCACTCTGCATATACTCTGCTCAATAACAAATTCACGAATAATTCAGCATATAAAGATTCACATGTTTCGTTCCTAAAGAGAGAAAAGAACAAATTCTCCACAGAAGCGAGAAGCATTGACAAACTGAGGAACCCAGAGAGGCCACATAATACAAAATTAGTTCAGAAGCTCGACAAACTTCTTCACCAAATGACTAGAACATAATTTTAACTGCATACATCTGAAGTAACTGAATGAATCAAAAGTATCATTTTGAAACAACATAAAAGACCAATTATTTTGCATGTGGATGAACAAAATGACATCACAAATTACAGTTGTAAATGGAACATAAAAATCGATCAGCCCATTTTCAGGTCAAATTTTGAAAACCGTTAGCAGTGTCTTTGCCACTTATCCTCACTCAGGAATGCAAAAACGACTAGTAAAGAACCAAAAACTCGTAAGGTATTGTCTGTACATTACCTGGAGCAAGATATCCAAATGTTCCAGCAACAATTGTTGTGATGTGGGATTCCTCATCCTCTAATAATTTAGCTAGTCCAAAGTCGGATACTCTAGCCTCAAAATTTCCATCAAGCAAAATGTTGCTTGACTTGATGTCACGGTGGATAATCCGAGGGGAACAGTCATGATGCAGATAGGCCAGGCCCTTTGCAGCTCCCACGATAATATTTATACGTGTCTCCCAATCCAATTGCTCTGCTCTCCCTGCATAAAGAAAGATGGCCTTATGAATCAGAGTAAGAGGAACAAGACAGTCTCCTCCGAGAGGACTTAAATCAGGGCCTCAAAGATAAACATATTATAAAAAATGGAACTCACTGGATACCTTTTTGAATACATATGTAATTTCTGTAGTATGCCATTGAGTATTTGTTATTCATAAAAGAAATTCTAGGGAAGTAAAAATTCAACTAAAAATTCTTGAATGTAGAATATGTTTCTTAAATATACCAAAATTACCATCAATTTGCATTATCAGTATAACAAATTCAGTGCAATACCAGATTGCCAAAGTTTAGAACATGACAAGTAAAATGTAGAACTCCTAACCATGAAGAGCTTCATCAAGACTGCCTCCTGATAAGAAATCATATATCAACAATTTTGATGTGGGGGAATTGCAGTATCCTCGTAGGTTCACGAGGTATCTGTGTTTGATGCTTCCAAGAATTTCAAGCTCTCTCTCAAAAAATCGATCAAAGCCCTCATTGACCTTCACAATCCTTTTCAAAGCAAATAGATTGCCATCATCCATCGCAAGTTTGTAAACAGTTCCAAAGCCCCCAGCACCAATTATATGCTCTTCATTTAAAGTCTCTAATTTTTTTATGATGTCTTTTGAAGTATAAGGGAGGTCCCCATGAAATATTACAACTGAGGCTCCTGAAGCAATATCAATAGATGAGATTGGGTAGGTTATGAGAAGATAAAAAGGCCAAGAGCAAGGCCAGATAAGATATGATTTTTCATGCATAGGTTTGTACCTCCACTGACATCCACAGCAATGCCATTGGAATCGTTTTTGCCAAGCCTCTTATATAGGAAACAGCCCCAGAAACACATGAGTGCCACCAGAAGCAAGACACCCACAGTGGCCAGAGCACTGATAAGAAGCTTTCCTGAATATTTCTTCTTGGCTTGGGATTGAGCTAAAAGAACAATAAACGATCAAGGTCAGTTGACACTTGAAAAGGATACAATGGAAAAGATACAGCAGGTATAAACCAATAAAAAACTGCAAACCAAAAAGATTCTATGCCAGTATCACAAACAAGAATTCAACATGATCATCAGTCATCATACCTGAATCTGTAGGCTGTGGATGTGGTGAAGAACCACCATCATTGCTCTTGCATTTTTGAATTTGTTGGCCACACAATCCACGGTTTCCAACAAAGCTGCCAGGAGAATCAAATCATACCCGCAAAGTAATAATTAAAGCATGGAAAAAGAAAAGAAATAAAAGACCTCACCAGGACCACAATGAAAAATAAAAGTTACTAATGCCAAATTATTTAAGCTAATTTCCAATAAGATGGCAAAACCAGATACTCCCTCCGTCCCAGAGGTATTTTCACCTTTGGGATGGCACAACTTTTAAGAAAAGTAGAATGTTGTGTAAAGTTATATTATTAAAATAATGAGATTAGTTGGATTGTGAGGAAAAAGTTAAAGTAATAGTTTCCATTTATAGGGTGTGAAAACAATTGTGGGACAGACGGAAAAGGAAAGTGTGAAAACAATTATGGGATGGAGGGAGTATTTGATTAGCCAAACCTTTTAGTATCATTAACGACTAGCATGTAGTGTACTCCTTATTTTTGAATAACAATACATTTTTCTAATTGATGTCAACCTTGAATTAACTTGCTAGACTTCATGCACTTTACCCATTTGACGGCTTTAAGTATTGAGGTGCTAAGATACCAGCAGTCAAAACAGCTTGTTTCGGGAGGAAGAGAAGAGAATCTGACAAGAAATATAATCAAATGGAGTGAAAGGGAAGAATGGACTCCATTTCATTTGGCTAACAATAGAACTTAGGATAGTAGATTTATGTAGATAAAAATTACTCTTTTGTTTACTCCACTCTATAGTTTTCCAATGTAGTCTTTTATTATTCACACGAATCAGATGAGACGGAATGCATAGGGAAATTTTAGAGTGGTAGGAGAGGATAATAGGACTCTATTTTGGACAGATTGATGGTTAGGTGAGGCTCCTTTAAAATCCAAATTTCATAGGCTATTTAGATTAAGTGAGCAACAAGAGCTATGGTGGCCTTGGGTTAGTGAGGAATGGCGGTGCAGATTGAAATGGAGACATGAATTTAGGGAGAGAGAGGCGGCACTCATTAATGATCTAACGATTTGTGTTAGCAGGTACAAGAAAGAGCAGAAAAAAGAGGATTCTTGGAGCTGTACATTCTTGAGTAACAGACTGTTCTCTACTAGATTAGCATATAAGAGATTCACGGGCGCAACAGCGGAGGCAGAAGATCAACATAATAAGAAGCCCTTCAAGAGACTTTGGGGCTGCCATGCGGCAAGAAGAATCTGTGTGGAAGGTGTTGAGACAGCGGAAGCCAAAAAAGAATAACTCCAAAGATGAGGTATAATTCAATTAAATGGAGATACCACTTGCGTTCTTTGTGGGGACTGGGGAGGAAGTGAACTTAATTCATTTGATCTTTGGATGTGAATTTGCTCGTTCGGTTTGGATTTCTTACTATAAATGGGTAAATGTTTCCATGGTACCTCATAGAGAACCAATTCCACATCTTCTTCAGCATGGGCGATATAATTCGGTACGGATGCAATTCAAAGACTGCATGTACTCTTTGGGGAGGTGTTGTTTGGTCAATTTGGACAGGAAGAAATGGTCCAAACTTCAGTGGGGAAGTACCAAATACATCAAAGATGGTAGAGGAGATCAAGGCAAAGGTCTGGCCATGCAAAACCCATTATTTTAGGCAATGGATTTTAAATCCCCAGGTCCTGCACTTTTAGCCGATAGGCATCAAGAATTTTTTTGAATTTTCAAACTCATTGGGTGTTTGGGAATCTGATCTTTTAATTAGGTATTTTGTAAGGGTTTGGAGTACACATTGTACTCCAAATTGACTAACATATGTTCTCTTTCCTGATAAAAAAAAAAAGATATATTCCCACTGCAGATATAACTAAAAAATAATAGTATAATCCTTGGGGTGGAAAAAGCAAACAGTAAGTGGCTAGCAAATAGCATAAGAAATTGAGAGGGCGAAAAACTAGAAACTAATTATATCGAACTAGAGGTCAAAGTAAACATAAAGGTAATGTAATGATAAAGGTAAACATAAAGGGAAAATGTTATCACTTACGAATCAATTTGGAACTTTGCAAGAACACCATCAGAAGGTATAGGACCCACCAGAAAATTTGTTGAAACATTGCTTCAATGATAACACAATAAATTGAATTAGGCTGATGAAAACAATATAAAATTAAAACAACTAGAAAATTAAAATTTCACTCACAAACTAGAAAGTTTGCTCAACGTCCCAAGTGAAGGAGGAATGCTTCCACTCAGAGAGTTGCTTGAAACATCCCTGCAAAGAGTCGTAAAACAGTAAGTGCTTAACTTTCATAGAGGCTGTCATCCATTGTATGCATTTCTTTTAGTGATAAAAAACCATGTAGATATCATATGGTTCGTATTATCAACAGTGGTGCTCATACAACTGGAAAGAGATCCTTATGTAAGGAGCACCGATATTTAAGCATAGAAAAATATTAATCATTAGTCACTTACAGATTCTGAAGCTGAGACAAGTATCCAAGTTCACTTGGAATCACTCCACTTAAATAATTACCCTGCAGAAATCTGTAGAAATAGGAAACCAAGAACATTATAAAACTAAGGAATAAGGATAAACAGACTGAACAAAAAGAAGACAGCAATGCGAGTAGAAAAAGTTGCAGACTTGCAGTGATCTCTAGATCATACTCTGTTACTCAATGATAATAGAGAAAGTAAGACAAGCCTTTGGTAAGCCTACCTAGATTCCTCTAGCTACCGAAGGAGGAAGGAGTATCTATGTCTAAAGAATTTGTAGAGGAAACTGCCGCAGTAACACCTATTCCATTACGACTCAAGAGCTTAAGGTCATATATCTATGTGAAATTGATCAATGTTCCTTTCTTTCTACCAATAAATTGTGGAAAAGACAAAACACTAACATTAGCAAGAGGTCATGTGTGGTACTACACAAATGTGGCATGCTTAGGCTTACTGAAGCTCCATTCATTGCATACAAAGTTTAATGCTTGGAAACATTAAACTTTCACCATGGTCAGCAACCTCTTTTTCAAGTAAATAATTTGCTGAGAATGCTTTAAAAGACATAAGTAAGATATGGGTAATTTTTATTTTGGATAATGATACATAGCTTAAGTTGAGTGACAAAAATTTTAAAGTTCAGTCGAAATTCTTACACTGATTGCAACTGCGTACAGTTCCCAAGTTCTGGAGGTATTTCCCCATATAAATTGTTGCCATAAAGAGCTCTACAAACAAGTACTTCATGTCATCAACAGCAGGTGTAGTTAAGGTATCAATGAAGAAGAAAAAGATGCATACAGTAATTGCAGGCTTTCTAATTTTCCAATATCAGCTGATATGGGTCCACTCAACTTGTGGTTATGAAGGATCCTGCGCCATAAAGTATATCATTAGCGTTTAGACATGTTTTATGCACAAAACATGACTTTCCATCAACCTAACGTCTAACAAGCACTTTTTTATTTTTTTAAAGTGAAAATCAGGAGTCCACTTCAAGTAAGAGCAAATAACCGCAGACAACTTAATGCTTTAAAAGAGAGAGAGAGATACTGAGCACAGGCCCTCATACTTGAAAAAAAAAACAAAAAAGGGAGCAAAAGAAATTCCATTTTAAAAAGAAATATATAGAAACAGATAATAAAGATGTTTTTTAGTTTAAAATAAAATGTGTCATCAAAATGAAGTTCTTCGTAGTTGGGATCGAGGTAAGGGAATGTGATTTAATACTTTAAGTTTCCAAATGATCCATAATAACTGACCAGCAATATAAGAACCCCATTGATAGCATGCAAAAGTGTGTACAAGAAGATAAGTTGTTTGATTGGAAAAGATTCAAAGAATTAACCCTATTTGATGACTAAGGTCAAACAAGTTTAGACTCTCAAGAGTTGAGCATTAGTTTAAAAAGGAGATACAGAATGAACGAGCAATTAGGTTTAAGTTCAGCATGTGTAGTTGGACAGGTATCCAGTCTGACTCTCTGGTTCGAATTGGATCACCAGATACCACAGGATTTGAAGCTTTGACTGAACGCTATCTCAACTTCCACTAAATGATAACTATGTCGCAGATTAACATGCAGAACGCTGAGGGCATAAAATGAGTGATACGTGCATTACAAAAAGAATTCGAGAATTCTGAAGTTTCAAGGAATTTACAAGGCTATAACTCTCTTTGACTTCATGTCGCATTTTACTCCTTTCCACCTACATGGGTCCACATCCTCTGGTCTCCACTGCTGCAGAATACCATCCGAACTAATTATGGCTGTCCTAAAGTTGGCAAGAGCTTGACCTGCAAATCAAAAGGCCTAACAGTAACCAGTCTTACTTCAGAATAATACTTCCAAGATGGTACATCTATTGAAGCTTGACTATTGCCATTTCATTAGCTATTATGTGTAGGTGGTAGCAATACGAGCACAAAGCATGATCCTTCAGCACCTTAATTCTAAAACATAACTCAACATAAATAATAACAAGAGAAAGGTTCTGATCAAGCTATGAATATGATACAGAAGCTCAATCACATGAAAGGATACACGTATAATGGAATCGTTGTAAAAACTACTCCGTCTTTGCTTATATATCAGATATAGTCTCACTCAAATCATGAAAAATACATGTTCAATGAACGACTGACAAGCTTACCATCTGGACTAAGAGCTTCAGATCCTTCTGACAGACAGTAAAGCAATAGAATGCATAAAAGCAACTGCCCAAAATTCATAGGGAAACTGCTCATTTTGTTGCTACTAACACATAATAATAATAAATAAACAAATCATCTGATGCATCTTCCACAGGAAGTCCGGCAGCCAAGCTGGTAGCCCCAGGAGGGAAATTTAAGAGATTCTAAGAGAGAACCACCTGGAAAAACAAAACCAATATTGTTTATTCAGTACACAATGAGAAAAACCAAAAGTCAACAAAAGATAACATTGTTAAAATTTATTTCTTCTGCGATTGCAGGGTTTGAGCATATAGGAGAATATATTTAAATGCATGATAGTGTTCGGCGCTTCCAGAATTGAGTCATTACCAGGGGTTCCCAGTTTCCATCTTCAACTACCAATTAGTATTTGTTCTGTGCGTTTTATATGGGCCAATAAACTGGTTGAAGAGTCAGAAAAATCAGAATGCAGGAAACAAACTATTCCTTCTCTCACCATTTAAATACAGAACTTGACAGAAAGGAAGACATCATAAGCGATTGACACATGAACATAATATTTGTGCAAAAGCAAGTCTACTCGCTGAAGATGAGATATCAAAGACTCAAGATAACTCATTACATTTTACTTAATTTTCTTAGAATGTAATCATCAAAAACAAAGGTCAAACAACACATTAACTAATATCAAGCAGGGACTCCTTTAAGAAAGAATTAAAGTTACCACTCTCCATTTTTTTATGAGCAATCTACTGAATATATTGGAAAAGGGATATGCTACATCAATGGTCCCGAATGAAGTCTTTCTCTTTGAGATACAGATTTTGAATGTTATAACATGCCTATACAAAGTAATACAACAGTTTGATAGCCTCTTAAAAACTGAGCTCTTCAACCACAGCCATTGCCAATGTTAAACTAATTTCAGCAGGAGCAACACAGATTGAGTTTTGGAAGTAGAATATAAGAATAGGCAATTGATTAAATGCTTTTTTTTACAGAAACAAATGCTAACTCACAGCTTTCCTAACAATGTCATAATCTTTGATTATTCAACATTGATGAGCCAAAAATAATAGCTCATTAATGCTCAAGCTTCAACTCAAAAGATCTAATCAATGTTTTAGAATCTAGAGATTTTGAGTAAAGTATGAATAGTAAATATATGTGTTTGTTTTGGAATTTGAATAGGGTGAGATTTAACTTTAAGTCAAATCAATATTATGTTTTATATGTACCTGTAGGTATTTGTATTGAATAAGGAAAACTAGATTTTAAATCTCAAACTCGTATGGGATAGGGAGTGCAAAGTCCTAAGTCCATACATGTTAAACCCAAAACAAACACAAAGTTAGGAACCAGAATATCACACATTCCCAGACGTAGAAACTTCACTTGTTTGAGTATTTATGTTTAAGTACTTACAAGGATCTTCTCACAGCAATATCCATCCCTTGACTCTCTTTAACCAAGATCAAGATTACCAATCTTTTTTATGTTAATTTTCATGGGCAATCACAGTTTACCCCTTAAGCAGTATACAATATGTCCCGGTCCTCCTATTCCTTCAAATGTTTAATCTTCAAGAGTATTAAATAATTTGTATCTACATTTGCAGATCATTAATCCCTAACACACAAAAATTATCCATGAGGAACCTGAAAGAGAGAGAGTAGACGTGCCCGTTCCGGGTGATGATAAACCTCTGTATATTCTACACAACACATTAATCTAAATGTGTGGGATATAAGCCACCACCTATTAATAATTCAATAAACAACATTCATTGAATAATTCAGCCACTCAACACTTGTTTCTCCCATCAAGCACCCTATTTTTGCCAACAAAGCCCAATTTAACCATTAAATAATTTAAACAGCAATCACAAGCCAAAATAAAAAACTCAATCAGCTACAACCCACCATATTCGGTTTCATTTTTGTTTTCGATGCTTTACAGAAACTGCAATTTCACTCTCCAAACTTCAGTACACAATATCCAAACTATCTCACAAACGCACCTTACTCCATTAACTACAATGAAAAAACACTAGTAACAAATTGCAATCAATCGAAAATATATCCGTACTAATATACTCCAAAAAACAAAATGCGAAACCAAATTAGCACTAAAATAAAAGCAGCAAATGAATACTTGGGTCGGAGTAAGAGTACCAGTTGATCTGATGCAATTTCAGTTCAGTTAACAGAGGACGGAGGACGGCGATTTTGAGGATGGGGCAGTAAAGTTATGCAATGGCAACAAATAATTGAAGCCTCTTCCTCCCTCTAAATTCGAATGCGGTTGCATGCAATTGAGAGTGTTGGATTTGGGGTGAGAGAGAGAGTGGAGTTGCCCTGAAGAGTGAGGATAGATGCTCAGAATTCAAAGGGCAATGAGTAGACGCCAATCACAACAGAATGGGGCGGCACGTGAGACTGCGATACCGTACACGTGTGGCCGACACTCGTGATGTGCTGTATCCAATTTAGATTTTCTCTCTTTCTTACCTTAATTACCGTTTTATTTCATTAAAATCCATCCATCTCTATTAATTTTAAAATTTTAAATGACACTTATTTTAAAAAAATATTTTAAAATTTTAAATGACACATATTTTATTAAAATATTAAAAAATATTGTGGACATTAAGTAATTGACTAAGTCCATTGGGTTTTGGCCTAGTTGACTTTAGGTTAGTTAGAGTTATATCAATATCATTATATATATATACATATAATTACAATGTAAAATGTACAATTGATCCTTATTATTGAGATATCACCTAGCTTGGTCGCCTCCAAACGTAGTTCTTATAACGAACCGGGTTACTAAATCTCGTGTCTTTTATTGCTTTCAATTTCACTTATATTACAATAAGTTATCAGCACGAGTGCTCTGACCAGCTGATTAACTGGATTCATGAGGATGATTGTTTTTATAAGTTAAAAGATAAGTTATAATCTTCTATGTTAATCTCAAGTAATTTTGATGGTTCTTGTGTATTGTTCATTAATTAATTTTTTATTTTGTTTCTGTTTTTGTCGATTACCATCGATGGTTGTAGCTGAAACCATGAAAATAAATAAGCACTCAATCTGATTGGATTTACTCAGAACAAAGAATCTGCAGAATTGATAAGTATCCTATTTAATTATTTAGCTCTTTCCAATAATTTATCTCACTGTTCTATGCATATTATGAGTTCATTAACCTGAAATTATATGTTTTTAAATTTGTAATTATATGTCATATTTTTAATTATGTTCTACTGATATGCATGAGATCATGATTATGTTATGAGATTATTGTAATCATATTTATGTGTTCATTATATATTGATTATGAGGACTGTATGAGATTTACGCATGAGATTTATATTTTGTATACTTTATATGATGATATGAATATGATATGTATATGATTTCGTCTATGTGAATGGACTGAATATGATAAACAAACCATCTACTTTCGTAAACATATAATCGAAGCATTCAGAAGCATAAAAGGATTGGTTTTTTCTATTCGATCCAAACCCAGAAAATCATCGAATCATATTGTCCTTTTTCATTCCTTGAAATCAAACCAAACCACACTTGAGATTAAAAATCAGCCTCAGCCTCTGCCTTTGTTGAACGACTCCTCGCCATTGGAATTTCCTATCGAACAAACGCTCGGCGACATGTGTCGCGAATAACATCGCCACCAGGTTTTTGAAATCCGACAGCCATCCACCTACACGACTAAATACACTAAATCGAAAACCCATTTTCCGGAAAAGATCGTCCTTCGATCTGAAAATCACAATCTCAAACACCATAAATAAATTGCTCAGTGGATTCAGCGAAACCTTTTCTGAAAATGCCAGTGCTATGCCTCTGAGAAAAAAGTCATTGTCGCGACCGAAACCGGATGAATTCTTCTCCGGCATGAAATTACTATCGCACGAACCAACTCCGCAGTCAGTAGCGATGCCGGAAACCATCACGCTCCCATAATCTCATGTTGGTCCCAAATAAACAATAACAGGTGTATGGGGGCTTTAAGAACAATAATGATAGCTCCTTGAGAGTTACGTACCCAAGTGTAGGTTGATTTCAAG
>JAPKLY010000030.1:1407644-1494406 GCA_026898435.1 Prunella vulgaris | reverse complement strand
TCGCTCCCAGGTATGTTACAATTTGGGCAAAGGCGTGTTACAATTAGGCAAAATTTGTGTTACTAATTCTTAAAAAAAAAAAAATTTGTACTTTTCAAGTAACTATAAAGAAAATATGTATTTATGCAAGTATAAATATGTGTTACTTAATATATTTTTTATTCTCTTTATTGATTTTTGTTAATAATATGATTTTTCGCTTCCAGATATGTTACAATTTGGGAAAATGCGTGTTACAATTAGGCAAAATCTGTGTTACTAATTCTTAAAAAATTAATTTTTTTGTACTTTTCAAGTAACTATAAAGAAAAAATGTATTTATGCAAGTATAAATATGTGTTACTTAATTTATTTTTTATTTTCTTTGTTGGTTTATGTTAATAATATGTTATTCATGTACTTAATACATCATTTAATACCTTATATATGTTATATAAAATATAATATATATTTTTATAAGGATAAATAAATGTTTGTGCATACAGTAACACACATTTGATCTTGCAATAACACACATTTACTCTAATTGTAACACACATTTGCAGTAACACACATTTACTCTAATTGTAACTTACATTTGCAGTAACACACATTTACTCTAATTGTAACACACATTTACTCTAGATGTAACACACATTTGCAGTAACACAAATTTACTCCAATTGTAACATAAATTTGCAGTAATACATATTTACTCTAATTGTAACACATATTTGTTCCTTAATTTGTGTTAATTATATGAGCATATATGTGTTACTATAGGATAAAAAGTATTTTTATTAAGAATAAATATATGTTACACATACAATGTATCATATACATGTGTTACATTGCATGAAAAATATTTACTTCTACAATAATAAATGAATATGTGTAGAAAACAACATTTAATCTGGTTGTAACACACGTTTTGCCTTAAAGTAACATGCATTTGCCCCAACTGTAACATACCTGGGAGTGAAAATCACAAGCTAAGCGAATTTTGGAAAAAAATTCTCAATTTCGACCCGACCCGGTTTAGACCCGCGAATTTTAAAAAATGGATATTTCTACGGATCTTACATCCGTAGAAATTTGTATATAAGTGTTTGTCTTAAATACTACGTGAACTTAGGGATCTCCATGTTTTATTTCAAAAATTTTGAACTAGCCTAAATATTTACAAAAATTATTTTGCTAAGGTCGCGCTGCTGGATTTTTTTGGAAACCTATGAAAATCATTGTCCTCTTTCTAAAAATATTCCAATGCCTAAAATTTTCACTTATAAAATGAATTGCCACATATTTTGGGTGTTATACACCTAATAATGATCCCATTATACAAATTTTGTGATTTTTTGTTGTATTAAAATGTGCTTAGAAAATACTTAAGAATAGAAAATAAAATGTATTCCTTTTCAAATTGTTTCTTGCTGAAATAGTTCATATTTGATGAGCATGATGTGATAGTGATTTGGAGTTCTAAAATGCTAAGTATGAAATTTTGTTTGCATGGTTTTGAACTCATTATTCTAATTTTATGACGATATGTTTATCATTTAAAGGTTTAGAACACTAATTATTGCAAGTTTAAAACCTTAGCAAATTACATGCTATATGTTCTTTTTATTTAAAGTTTAGGACATTAAAATACTACATGTTCTTCTATTTTAAGATGCTATGTGCTATATACTCTTCAAGTTTAGAATATTATATTTTCTCGCAAAGTTTAGGATATTATGTTTCCTTGCTATGTTTAGAACATCATGTTTTCTTGCTAGTTTTAGGATGTTATATTCTCTTATTTTAATTTATGATTATATGTTTACTTAAGTGATAAGAATAAAAAGAATAAGACTTTAAGTGCTCAAAAGTCCCCTTTCGGACAAACGTGTATAAAATCTAAAAGAATTTCTAAGACATCAATAACTGAAACGCAATGAATGGTGCTAGGTGTAAGTGCGAGAATGGTGACGAGGATTTCTGGGTGAAAAGAATGGCGATTGTTTTTACAAAAGGAAAGCGTTTAAGGTGGGTGACATTTACTGTATTACCTTGAATATTATATGGACTGTTGGTGTATGCGAATGAGAATGTTTTGACCTTCGGGTCCAGTTACGAGGTTATTACCAAAATGCTTACGGGTGAAGTATCTCAAATGATATGTTGTGGTCTGGCTTATGTAGCTAGGCGCCGCGGTGGACAGAGCCTCAGGGCTATATCTCAAATGATATGTAGTGGTCTGGCTTGTGTAGCTAGGCGCCACGGTGGACAGAGCCTAAGGGCTATATGATTAAAAGTATCTCAAATGATATGTAGTGGTCTAGCTTGTGTAGCTAGGCGCCACGGTGGACAGAGCCTGAGGGCTGTATGATGAATGATGAGCCTTTGTGGCTATGAAAAATGTTTTTACAAAATGATACGTTTGCGTACTGTCAATTTGTATAGTAGCGTACAAGTCGCTCACACTGAGAATTCAAATCTCATCCCCCCTTATTTATAAATCTTTTTTAGGATATGGCGAGGTGGAGTTCGTGCCTATGGAAGAGTGATACGGTTTCCTGTATTGGTATTTTGTCATGCATCAAAAGAAAATGAGTTAAGGATGATAACTCTTATTACGACTTTAGAAATATGCAAAAGTGATGAACGATTAAAAAATTCTTCGATGATGTATAAGGTTTATTTATTGTTTATTTTGCACCAACTTTTTACAAAGATCCTAGAATGGTAAATCATCAAAATGGCCACCGCGTCTTTCATAACAAATTTTTTTTCTTTCCTCAGTCTACGCGTTCTTTTAACGAAATGTATGCTTCCGCTATCTATTTAATATCATTAATAGTGTTTTATTTTCAAAAGAAAAAAATAGTACGGATTTTCAGTCACTAAGTGACGACTCGGGTTTCTAGAATGACAAAATTGCATTTTGGAAAACTGGGGCGTTACATTATATCCACATGCTTGCATCTTATGTGAAGTACAGGGTTCTGTGATATTGCAATTGCACTGTTGTTATCACAGAAGATGGGTACTTCATTAGCCTGGATGTTGTAGTCAGTGACTTGTTGCCTTATCCATAGGATTTGAGCACAGCAATTTCCAGCATCCATGTATTCAGCTTCAGTGGTGCTTGTTGCTACTGAACTTTGCTTCTTTGAAAACCATGAGATTAGTTTGTTTCCAAGAAATTGACAGGTGCCAGTGGTTGACTTTCTGTCAATTTTGCATCCTCCATAGTCAGCATCAGAGTAGCCTGTTAATTCAAAGTTATCATCAGAGGGGTACCAAAGTCCCATATTGACAGTACCCTTGAGATATCTTAGAATCTTCTTTGTGGCTTCCAGGTGACTTTTCTTAGAACTGGCCTGATATCTTGCATAGATCCCTATTGCATAAGTGATGTCAGGCCTGCTTGCTGTGAGGTATAGAAGGGATCCAATGATTCCCCTATAGGTAGTCTGATCCACAGCTTCTCCATCTTCATCAGGTTCAAGCTTTGTGTTGGTATTCATATGTACCCTGACCACCTTGCTTGAGCTGCAGCCAAATTTTGAATCAACTCCCTTGTGTATTTGGCCTGATTGATGAATATTCCTTCAGAGGATTGCCTGACTTGCAATCCAAGGAAGAAATTCATCTCTCCCATCATGGACATATCAAATTTTCCTTTCATGAGATGTGAGAATCTTGTGCATAGGTCTTCATTCTGTGACCCAAATATAATATCATCCACATAGATCTGAACCAAGAGAATGTCTTCTCCATGTGTGATTCTGAAGAGTGTTCTGTCAACACTCCCCTTAGTGAAACCATGCTCCAAGAGAAACTGTGACAAAGTGTCATACCAGGCTCTTGGGGCTTGTTTCAGGTCATATAGGGCTTTCATGAGCTTATATACTCTGTTGCCTTCCTCAAAGCTAGGGGGTTGTTCCACATAGACTTCTTCATTCAGGACCCCATTGAGGAATGCACTTTTGACATCCATTTGATAAACCTTGAATTTCTTGTGGGCAGCATAAGCAAGGAATAGCCTGATAGCCGCTAATCTGGCTGCTGGTGCAAATGCTTCATCATAGTCAAAACCTTATACTTGAGAGTATCCTTTTGCTACCAGTCTTGCTTTGTTTCTGACAATAACATCATTCTCATCCTTCTTGTTTTCGAAAACCCATTTGGTTCCAATGATATTTGCATGCTTGGGCCTCTTGACAAGCTCCCATACTTGGTTTCTTGTAAACTGATTGAGATCTTTTTCCATGGCAATGATCCAATTAGGATCCTTTAATACTTCCTCAATTGTCTTAGGGTCCTGTGCTGATAGAAAACAACAAAAGAGAGCATTTTCACCATGAAAACTTCTAGTCTTGACTCTAAGGTTAGGATTTCCAAGAATCTGATTGATTGGATGATCAGTCAACCAGTTTCTTTTGGATTGTCCTCTCTCAGTGGGGTTATCCACAGGGGATATCTCTTCAACTGCGATTGAGTCACTAGATTGGGCAATATTAAGTAAGTCAGGGGAGAGAGCAGAGGGAAGGAGTCCTGAGTCATCATTCAGGGTTGTTTCTAAGTTATTAGCACAGTCTAGTCCAGCTTCCCCCTGAATGTTATGCTCAGTGTCTGTCTCAGCTTGGCCAGCTTCTTCATTGACAGATGTTACTTAAGGAGCTGGGATTGTGTCATTCAGCTCATTTCCATCAATGTTGATTTCCTCAGGCTGGTTTGTCCTCTGTGTGCAATCTCCTGACTCCTCTGATCCTAGGTTGTCCCATGTTGGGATGTAAGCGTCCACTGACTTATCAGTGGACTTATCCAAGTTTAGGCTAGTCATCTTATTAGTGATCTCTTTTATGGCCTGATCTTTCCTAGACTCAAGAGTAGATTCATCAAACACAACATGGGGTATTTCTTCCACCACAAGGGTTCTGAGGTTGTATACTCTGAAGGCTCTACTAATTTGGGAATATCCAAGGAAAATTCCTTCATCAGCTTTGCTATCAAAGGTTTTCAATTGCCTCTTCCCATTGTTGTGAATGAAACACTTACAGCAAAAAATATGTAAGTAGGATACCTGAGGTTTCCTACCATTCCATAGCTCATAGGGGGTTTTGCCTTGAGTTTTGGTGAGCATGGATCTATTTTGAGTGTAGCAGGCTGTATGAATAGCTTCAGCCCATAACCTTTTGGGAATTTGTGTATAAGCAAGCATGGTTCTGGCAGCCTCCATTAGTGTCCTGTTTCTCCTTTCAGCTATCCCATTTTGTTGAGGAGTTCTTGCAGCTGATGTCTCATGGGATATTCCTGACTTATTGCAAAAGTCAGTAATAATGGAATTAATGAACTTAGTACCTTTATCAGATCTAATCTTGACAATAGAAAGACCCTTTTCATTTGATATCTTCCTAAGTAGTTCAGGTAGCCTGAGTTGAGTATCCTTCTTGCTGGACATGAAGATCACCCATGTGAATCTTGAAAAGTCATCAACTACCACCAGTGTGTATTTACTTCCATTGATGCTGGCTGGTGTGACAGGTCCAAATAGGTCCATGTGCAATAGTTGAAGTACCATGTCAGTTAAGGGTTTTGTTTTACTTTTGAATGATACTCTTATTTGCTTCCCTGCTTGGCAAGCTTTGCAAATGTGATCTTTGTTGAACAACTCATTAGGTATCCCTTCCACTAGGCTCAGCCTTGATATCTTGTTGAGTGTTTGAAGTTCAGGTGGTTGAGTCTTCTGTGCAATAGCCAAGTCAGGTCACTTGAGCTTTTGGCAATAAGACATGTCTCTTCTAGACATGATCTCCAATCTGCAAGATAGACATTTCCTTTCCTAGACCCTGTTAGTAGTACTTGTGTGTTTGATGCATTTCTTACACAACACAGGTTACTTGAAAACTCAACACTATATCCTTTATCACAAAATTGACTTATAGAAAATAGGTTATGTTTTAGTCCACTGACATATGATACATTTGTTACCTGGACTGACCCTATCATCAGGGTACCATAACCTTTTGTGATTCCTTTGGAGTTGTCACCAAAAGTGACCTGTAGGCCTTTCTTTTCCTTGTAGTTTATCAGGAGACTTTGGTTGCCTGTCATATGCCTTGAGCAACCACTATCTAGGTACCAATCGTCTTGAGAGTCCAAAGAGTCCTGCATAAAAATTAATTCTTAGGTACCCATTTTGTGTTGGGTCCTATTTGGTTAGCTGTACCTTTTGGGATCCAAATCTGCTTAATAGATTATTACTTTGGACTTGCTGATTCTTCTCCCATAAACATCTACATAGACAGTGGACTCCCTTGATGCCCTAGGATTTGACTGTCTATATGTGTTAGTCCTCTGTGGAACAGGTAACCTGACATTCCTCCTGTTCCTAGAGGGCTTTGGTGCAGCTGGCCTAAAGTGCTGTTGATAAGGAAGGGTAAGATTCCTCTCATAGGGCACATATGAGGGTGATTCCTATAGTGAACCCTTCTGTCAACTCCCCTAATAGAGGGTTTAGGCCAGTTTGTCCTCTGCCTAAATTGTCTCCTAGGAGAAGATCTAGGTTGAGGATAGGTGTACTAAACACTACTCCATTTGTTTCTAGAAGGTTGATTTCCTCTTTGGAGTTTACTCTTCTTGGAGTTTATTCTGGGAGGTGTATAGGCTGTTCTAGCCTTTTCACTGGACCTACTAGGCACTATCACCTTTACAGTTGGTTCAACAGACCTTTTGCCCTTATCAAGGGTCTTTCTTGGATTCTCAGAGGACCTTACAAATACTCTCTCTCCACTGCTAGTAGATGCAGTGTTGAGAGGACCTTCGAAGGATGTGCATGGGAAGAATCCTATCACATGTCTGCTATATGAACTATTTTTTAGGCTCAGAATTTTCTCTATAGCAAGAGAGGGTTTATTCAGAGACTCTAACTTTCTCAGCAGATGAACCTCAGATTCTTTCAGCATATTTACATTGCTGATTTGGGTTTTGACTTGGATTACTAGCTCATTGTTTACACTAGCTAGCCTGATCTGATCACTAGTCAGTCCTCTGATCAGTTCATCCTTTGCACAGACCTGACTCTTGAGTGTTTCCACTTCATTTGTCACGGCAATGGTTTGAGATGCTGAAGCAAGGTTTACCTCATTCTCAGACTCAACTAGCTTGGCATTATAATTGGCTAGCTTCCTATTCTCTTCCTCAAGAGTGAGATATGCCTCTTGCAGCCTGGAGAAGTCAACCATCAATTGTTCTAAGGAGAACTAAAGGTTGAGGTCCCCTGCTTACTCTGAGATGAGCTTAGGTGAGTGTTCTACTAATTGACAGAGTTGAGATTGTACCTCAGGTTCCTCATTGGCTATGAGGCATAGATCATCATCACTGCTGTCAGTGAACATTTCCTCAGAGGACTTGCAGTTTGTTCATCTTCTGCCACCATTGCTCTCCTTTCCAGTCTCATGTCCCTCTTGGCCTGCCTTTCCTTTGTCTCTTTAGTACTCAGCAGAGGGCAGTCATACTGGAAGTGCCCTATCTTGTTGCACTGGTAGCATCTCTTGGTGTCATCATCATCAGCTTCTTCCTTATCTTTTCTTCTGGGATCTGATTTTGAGGTTGATTCCTCACTTTTGTGATTTCTCTTGTATTCTTTCTCAGGTTCCTTCTCATCCCTAGGAGTGAATCTGAACTTCTTCTCCTTGGTGTCCTGATAGTATCTTTTGTATTTGTCAAATCTTGAATTCAGCTTTTCAAACCTTCTTGCTAGAAGGTTCATTTCTTCTTTCAGCTCAGCTTTGCTCTGAGATTTGCATGGTTTGTTGGCTTTCTTGATCTTTGCTGGTTCAGCTTTAGAACTGCTTGCTTTGAAGGCTACTCATTTCTCAGAAGAGGAAGGCTCTTCTGTAGCTCTTTTTCTGTTTAAGTCAAACTCATAAGCCTTGAGTTCTGAGAATACTTGTTGCATGGACATGTTAGACATGTCCTTTGTATTCTGCATCATGACAGAGTAAACACCCCACCTAGGTGAGAGTCCCCTGAGGATTTTGAGAGCAACCTCTCTCTTAGTGTAGACCTTTCCAAGGGAGTTTATCTCATTCATGATGTCAGTGAACCTGTCATCAAGTTGGTCAATGGTCTCATTTGATTCCATTGAGAATTGTTCATACTTTTGAACAACCACTGATAATTTATTTTCTTTGATTTTGTCAGTGCCCTCACACAGGAGGGCCTGACTATCCCACATCTCTCTTGCAGTTGTACAATGAACAACCCTTCCCATGACAGAGTCAGGGATGGTTGTGTATAATATGTTCATAGCTACAAAATTGAGATTATGTCTCTTCCTCTCATCAGCAATGAAGTCATCTTCATCCTTAGGCCACTCTTCTCTAGGATCATTAATTTGAGCTTGTGTGATCCTAGGATTACCAGTCATAAGGATAAAATGACCTCTAGTAATGACCCTGAGCATTTCATCATGTACACAGGCTAGGTGAGCCCTCATTCTGATTTTCCAGAAGTCATAGCCTTCTATTGAGAACTGGGGTAGTTTATGATGTGATAGGTGATTGAGAGGATTGGTTCCCATGTTGGAGTTTGAACTCCCTACAACATTGGTGTTGACTGCTTCTGTGGCTGTGTTCCCTGTGTTGGTTGAACCTTCTGCTTGAGTAGACATTTTTGAAAAATACTTCAAAAGGGTTAGTCAAATCAGTTCAAGTGACCACTGATGATATATCAAGGCAGTGGTTCTTAGAACCCCTACTCTAATACCACTTGTTGGTCCCAAATAAACAATAACAAGTGTATGGGGGGAATACACCTGTAAGTACAGATTTTTGAAAGAGTAGTTTTTACAGCAGACTTTAAGAACACAGACTACCTGCTTAAAATATCAGTGGACTTGAAGGTCCCCTGATAAGTGGCCTGTGTGTTTTATCAAAATATTAGTTATGCAGCGGATTAATTTAAAACCTTTTGAAAGTTTTAACTCACACAAAAGAATAAAGCAATAAAGACACAAGGGATTTATAGTGGTTCGGAGTTGAACTCTCATACATCCATTTTTCCTGATTTAACAGGAGAATTCCTTAACCACAGGAATTCCTTGTTTTAGAGTGCCAAGGTGCACTGATCAAGAACAACTTCTCTTGATCTCTAGGATTTTCACTGAGTCCTAGTCCTCTCCAGATTTCAGACTGAGACACTCCTCAACTTACTTACTTTCAACTCACAGCCTTGAACCTATTTCAATTTAAGGGCTTGAGTTCTCCAACTAAGGTTGAGATAACCCTTTACAGTGATTAGCAATATCTAGATTGGGTTATCTCAGTAGGCTTCTAAGAGTATTACAGTGCAAGCCTAAGTACAGAGTTGAGGTCTAAACAATGTGAGCACTTGAGAAACTAGAGTGATTTCGAGTGCTTAAGAATGACGTGAACTTTGGAGAGCTTTTAGATTTTCAGATGAGCTTGTTAGTTTCCCGTACTTAGCTTCTTCATCAACTGTTGTATTTATAGACTTAATTTGAAAGACTATCCATTGGAGAGAGAGTTTCAAATTAAGCTATTTTGGTAGTCCAACGTTCTTCAAAATCTTTCTCAGATTTTGGAATGGTCAAATATGTCAAATGTTGTAGTCCAACGTTCTTCAAGATCTTCTTCAGATTTTGAATAGTCAACTCTTAAGCATTAATGATTGTAAGCTCATTAAATGCCTGCTTAGAGTTAATGCAGTCGCCTTTGAAAACTGTGACATCCTAGGTTGTTGGTTACTTCTGAACTTGGTACTAACAGGTCAGTCTTTTGTGTCAGGTCTGTACATAGGTGATAGCTTCTTATTGGTCTGACTTTAATTGTTCTTCAGTCCAGTCATAACAGCTTCATTGAAGTCCTATGTCTTTTCATCAGGTGACTTTGGAACATTCTCTTTATTGCATTTAACATTTCATTTATGTGTTTGCAACTTCCTTCATTAAATGCTGAATAGCATTTAATGAATCAAGTTACGTGTCTTTAGGGGAGTTCTTCAGGCCGATTGAACTTAGTCTTCTGAGGTGCATTCTTTAGTAAATGGGTGTATCTGCTAATCCTTCATCAGGCTAGTCTAATTATATCAGGCTAGTTATTACTTAAGTAGCCTGTTTTATACTAACCTGTTTTCTAAGTTTTTATCATAGTCTCCTAACACTTTGGGCTAGATTTCTAAGTCTTAGAGACACATTAAAACATCAGGGGGTCTTTGGAACTTTATCAAAATATTTTATTAATCATTTCCCAATATCTCAGGTGCCATCCAACTCTCGTCTCGTGCACGCAAAATCCGGATGGCACATTCAACCTTGGAGATTTGTGATTTTATCCCTATATTTTTGCATTGGAACCGGAAACAACCTTGACTATTTTTGGCCATGATCTGCCCCTGTTTTCATTTTATTAAAAACAAAAAGGGCCATGTGTTGGCCAAATAAATTTTCGGCTTAATTGGCCAGTTTATTCATGGATATTTGTTGGCCAAATGATTTTCAGTAAATGGGCCAATTAATTAATGTTTTCAGCTAAATGATGGGCCACTTCGCCCCAATTTTTTTTAATTAAAAACAAATTATTATTAATATTTTTGGGCCTGAAGCTCATTAATAAAATTTATGGACTTTATTTATTTCAGGGCAAATTTTTTAAATTGGACTACTTATGATTTGAGTCTGATTTATTTTTAAATAAATTTTGGGCCTGAAGTCCCATTAATAAAGCTCATGAATTAATAACAAAATAAAATTTAAGCCCAATTTATACCCCCTAATTATTTGGCCCAATTTTTTTTACTCTTAGCCCGCTTAACATTTTTTTTAAAACGACACCATAATACAAAGATCAAAATCCACACCTGCCCAGAAGGCAAGAGCTCTAATTTTTCTGAGACATCATCTCAACCAAGATCTAAAAAATGAATACCTCAATGAAAAAGATTCCAATATTTTATGGACATTCTTGTAGGATCGTTTCCAACAACAAACTATTGTGATCCTTCCCCAAGCCTACACCGCATCGTATCTCAATGAAAACTTTATAAACAGACAATCACTGATTCTGAGTTACTTCAAAAACTTTATCCACCTTTCACGCAAGTAACCTTGTACTACAGCTGCAGTATAAGGCCAAAACTTTACCTCCCACTCTGAGTTGATATCTGCACTTTCAGTTGCAGAAAAATATAATCAACTGCTTATGAAAAATCATAATGCAAGACCAGCTGGCTCACAAGCAGTGCCAGAAGCACATGCTACTGCTCAGAAAAGTTTTAGAGGGTGTAGACGTGAAAAGGGGACTTGATGCGAATATGGGCTGCGGATCGACTCGAAGTTGAGGCCGTGATAGGGGACAAGGCCGAGATCGGGGTGATGGTCAACAAAATGTAAAAAATGTCCAAACTCAAGGATATAAAAAGGTGAATCTTAAGATCAAAATCCTACACCCCAATCGAGCTCACGTTTTCAGAATAAACAAATCTTTTACAAGTGTGGATGCGATGGCTACTGGTCTCGCACGTGTCGTACTCCAAAATATCTAGTGGAGGCTTATCAGCGGATGCTAAAATATAAGAAGGGGAAGACCCCTCAAGTTGAATCACATCATACTAATCTGTCTAAAGCAGATTTTGACAAAGACATTAAATCAAATGTCCAATATTACTCATAAAATTTAACTAAAACTTGCCCTTAAAGTTTAGAGCACTTGACTTGAGCTTTCAACATAAGATTCATTTTATGATATTTTTGATATATTTTGGGACTATTATACTAAATTTTTAAATTTATTCTTGTCTAGAAGATAAAGATAAATTATCATTCGACACCATCTCAATAAGATATTCAATTTTTCTTAGTCCAGAAGACAAAGAAAAATTAATTTTCGGCATCATTTTAATAAAAAAATTAATTGAGAAATGAATATCTTAATAAAAAGATTTCACGCTTATCCCTGAAGAATCGTTTAAGTGAATAAATAAAATTATTAACGATTTTTTTTATCCCAAAAGAATAATTGAGATGGTCGAGATTGAAAGTCCCTCAAACGAATCTCATTATACTAGTTTGCTCAATGATATTTTAATAAATGTTGAATTAATCTTTACAGAAAATGAGTAATTAATTTGTAGAGATATGTGGCTTTGTATCTTAATCATATATTTCATGACATATTTAATAACTCCAGTAGAGTTACCAGATCACATTTTTATGAAAAATATTCCGTTAAAAATATTTATGAAAGATACAATATTAGATGCTAATGAATCTAAAGGACGCCTGAAGCGTGGAAGACCCATTGATTCTAAATTGTATTCAACAATAATATTTAACCTCTGGAAGAGTGAATAATGGTTTTAAAATATAATTTAGATTCATTTCAAGTTATAGCATCAACAATTTGTCCATCTAAAATATAACATAATTTGTCCGATTTTTTAAAAAGAAAATAGCTATACTATGCCACATAACATAAACTCTTCTGCAAATGCATTTATTTGAGAGACACCTCTAGGTAACCTATAGTATGACTGTTGCACATTAAAGTTGAAATTGAATCTCCTATACTTTATATATATATATATATATTTTGTGATATTATGTGGACAGACATAAATAGTATCTGGACTATTTTATCAAATTATGACCTTAATTGGTTCTTCTACACAATGGACTTATATATGTTTAAGTCCACTAAGTCCACACCCCGAATGGTCTAGCTGAATCACTAGTATGATACATCAAAATTATCGCTAGACAGTTATTATAGAAATTTCAACTTAGCTGCTACATGTTGGGGCATAAAATTTTACATGTAGCTTAAATTCGACCTACTGCATAAAATTACTACTCCCTTTTTGTAACTAGTGCGTCGAAAATAATAATCATTTCCCATCTGCGAGTTTTTTTCTTAGTTGTGCAATATATATTTCTATATTATTTTTAAAGCGTACCTCAATGGGCCATAAAGGAATCTAGGTTTACACATTAATTTTGCATCTCAATCTATTTTGAAATACCTAAAGCCTTTGATAGGGGAACGTTTTATGGCCCGGTTCGCTGACTGCACATTTAATGAAAATCATTTTTTTGGCATTAGGGGGAGATTAGAAATCAAAATTTAATGAATGCTGAGAAACTTTTCTAAAGAAAACAAAGATCTTCAAATATTTTGACTCAAGCACTAGTCAAATTGAACTGGAAGTTCAAAGGAAAATAAACTTGCAATAATTAGCAAGTAATCTGCCAGATCCATTATCAAATGCATTACTGATAATAAAGAAGTGACTATAAATAGTTGAGGTTTAATGAAATCAAATAATATTGATGCCCCTCTACGCCGGAAGCGTAATTGACCTCCTTACATAAAACCATGGTATATTAAAGCTAAAAATATTCAATCTCTCTTGAAGAGATTTGTCCTGAAGACAAAAATTCTAGTAAAAAGCACGAGCACATAGCAATCAAAACACTAGGATTGCGGAACACCCAGATTAATATATATTTTGGGAAATAATGAAGATCTGGTTTATATGAATCTTAAAATAAATAAATACAGTAGTATATTACTGTTGACAACAACATATTCATACCCATAGTTGCTCTTTCTAAAATATGGATCCAATACCTAAATTGGGTGCCCGAAGCACTTTGACTAGATACAATAGAAAGAAGCAAATATGGAAGAGCTAGACTCACAAAATAAATAAAGTATGTTGTTCTATCGTACGTACCCTCTAAATATTTTATCCCTGAAGGATATAAATGAGTATTTATACGATAACAAAATGAAATGATAAAATAGAGAGATACAAAGTCAGTTTAATAGCTTAAGGGTTTTTTGCAGAGACCCATTATTGAGTTTGATGTGATCAAACATATTCTCCTGTTGTGAATATTATAAAGTTCCGCCATATATCACTGACAATTAAATTAATTTAGAAATGCAGTTGATGGACATTGAAAAATATTTATACGGATCATTAGATTCTGATATTTATATAAAAATCCCTGATGGATTTAAAATTCCCCAGAAGAGGAATGATGTAAATCGCAGTTTGTAAATTGCAAAGATCATTGTATAGTTTAAAACAATAAAGTCGAATATGGTTTAATTGACTTAGTGAATTCCTCCTTAAGAAGGAAAAATGTTGAAGAAGCTAGTTCAATCTTAAAAGTTAAATTCAGAATGAAAAATCTTGTTCAAAACTAAGTTTTGTCTCGACCTGCAAATCGAGCATTTCCCTAAAGGAATTTATATACACCAGTCAACCTACTTAAAGAAAGTGTTGGAGAGATTCTATATGGACAAATCTCATCCACTAAAGTACACCAAAAGTTGTTTGTTCCCTTGAAGTGGAAAAGAACTTATTTAGACCTATAGAAGATACCAAGAAAATATTAGGACCAAAAGTTCCTTATTTAGCGCGATTGTCGCATTACTTTATCTTGCAAACTGCACTGGATCGGACGTCGTTTTTGCAGTAAATTTAGTTACAAGATTCAATATCTTTCCTACAAGGAGACATTGATATGATGTTAAACATATATTAAAGTATCTTCGAGGTTCACAAAATTTTGGTTTATTTTATCATAAAAACCAAGAAAAATACTAGTAGGTTATTTATATGTTGGCTATATGTCTGATCCCCACAATGCCAAATATCAAACTGGTTACGTTCTTCTCTGTGGTGGTACAACCATCTCATTGAGATATGTTAAATGAACTGTTGTGAAATTGAACCGGAACGAATCGATCTCAACAAGACTTCAAGTAATCAGAACAATTGGGAAGAATTCCCAAGAACACACTCAACAGAAATAAAAATGAAAATCAAAAGAATAGACAATTTACGTGGTTCGATCAAATTGATCTACGTCCACGAATGGGGTTTCTCTATTTCACTAATATGAAGAATAATGTTTACAAAATACAAGCTTTCTCACTCTAAGATTTAGAATGTCAACTCTCGCAAATCTCAATTTTTTAATTCATGGTTTGAATACGTATTTAACGACCTATCCCTTAACCGCCTTTAAGCTATTAACCAATCAACGAATTTACATGGTTATAACCACCCAGAATAACTATTCCGGCATCCAACAAGATATCTCTGCCAGCTGTCCAAATAACCGACTTTATCACTCAGCTCATAAGCTTCAGTTTGAGTGACTCAGGGAATTGGTCATTTTCTGCTCAGGATAACCTCTCAGTATAGTGCCTTCAGGTTACTAAGTCTTCAGTACAAGTGCCTTCACTGACCTGAACACTCAGGATGAGAGTCAGGATCAGCACACTCAAACTCAGGATAAAACCTTCGCTCAGGCTCAGGACCAATTTCTGTCAGGCTCAGGATATCACCTCAGGAATTTTCCTCCGGATCCAAAATATCAGGATTAGGATTCCTGACTAGATTTCAGTATCCAAACTCCACCTCAGGACCAAGTCATGGTACATTCCATGACTGTAGCTTGATCAGCTCCAAACAGTATCTGAACTTGGAAATAGGCAACACTTTAGTCAGCATATCTGCTGCATTATCCTCAGTAGAAACCTTCTGCACTGAAATTACTTTCTTCTCCACCACATCTCTCATAAAATGAAGCCTCACATCAATATGCTTGGATCTTTCATGACCTGATGCTTGACCAGATGAATTGTGCTCTGGTTATCACACTGAACTGCAACATCCTTCTGCCTTATTCCAAATTCTTTAATCATACCCTTGAGCCACATCGCTTCCTTTACTGCTTCAGTTATTGCAATATATTCAGCTTCAGTAGTTGAGAGTGCCACTAGTGACTGGAGTACTGCTCTCCAACTAATTGTTGTACCATATAATGTGAACACATATCCTATTAAGGATTTCCTTGTATCAATGCTTCCAGCATAATCTGAGTCCACATATCCTTGTAGAGGCTGTGTGATGTCCTTAGTCTTCTCAAAGAGTAATCCCAGATTTTCAGTTCCTTTTAAGTATCTCATGATCCACTTAAAAGCCTCTCAGTGTGTCTTTCCCGGATTTGCCATAAACCTACTGACCACACTGACTGAATGTGCTAAATCTGGCCTGCTGCACACCATAGCATACATTATGCTACCAATTCCATTTGAGTAAGGAATTTTACTCATTTGTGCCTTCTCGTCTTCTGACTTCGGACACTGATCTGATGTCAGTTTAAATTGTTGACCAAGGGGAGTAGATACAATCCTAGATTCATGCTTGTTGAACCTCCTGAGTATCTTCAGGATGTAATCCTTCTGAGTTAAGAACAACCTTCATTTGTCCTTATCTCTGATAATTTACATGCCCAGTATCCTCTTCGCACTTCCCAAATCCTTCATGTCAAACGTATTACTCAGTTTTACCTTCAATTTTTGAATTCTCTTAGGACTCTTGCTTGCAACCAACATGTCATCCACATAGATCAGCAGATATGTGAGTACTTCCTTCCCTTGTTTTCAAGATAGACACAACTATCATACCTGCATCTTGTAAAGCCTATAAAGATCATGAAATTGTTAAACTTCTTATACCACTGCCTAGGAATTTGCTTAAGCCCATACAATGATTTCTTTAGTAGACACACCTTTTCCTGATTTCTTGGTAGAATGAAACCTTCAGGTTGTTGCATGTGTATAGTTTCTTCCAGATCTCCATGTAGAAAGGTTGTCTTGACATCTAACTGCTGAAGCTCTAAGTCCTCCTGAGCTACCTTTGACAATAGAATTCTGATTGAACAGTGTTTCACAATTGGTGAGAATACCTCATTGAAATCTATCCCCTCTCTCTGAGTGAAACCTCTAGCCACAAGCCTTGCCTTGTATCTCAGTTTCTCTCTTCTTCCAGACCCCATTTCAGATTTCTTCTTGAAGATCCACTTGGAACTGACTACCTTCTGTCCCTAAACCTTGTTCACTAGTGTCCAAGTGTTGTTCTTCTCTAATGATTGAAGTTCCTCAGTCATTGCCAATATCCATCTCTCTTTATCTTTGCCTGACACAGCTTCAGCATAACTTTGTGGTTCCTGATGCTCCACCTCTTCAGCCTGACCGAATCTAGTCGGAGGGTGTATGCTTCTCCTGTGTCTGTCTCTTGCTAGACTATAATTCCTGAGATCTTGGCCTTCAATGTCTGAAATTGAATGGTCAGAATGTTCATCAGTATCACTTTCCTCAGACTCCCCCTGAGTCCTTCTTGAGTTTTCACCTAACTCGGTGCCTGCTTGTCCTGAGTTCTTGTCAGGAGTCTCCACCTCAACCTGAAACCCATCTTCTGAAATAATACCATCCGAGTCCTGAGTGCTTATGGCCTGATTGTATCCCATGACTTTCTCATTGAAAGTCATATCTCTACTGACAATACACCTTTTATGACCAGGTTCCAGATACCATAACTTGTATCCTTTTACCCCCTTAGGATAACCAATAAAGATACATCTCAGTGCTCTAGGTTCGAGCTTGTCTTGCCTGATGTGGGCAAAGGCTGAGCATCCAAAGACCTTCAGGTTGTTGTAATCCGAGATCCTTCCATACCACACCTCATCAGGTGTCCTGAACTCAATAGCTGAGGATGGTGACTTGTTAATGAGTTAACAAGCTGAACTGACTGCCTCCCCCCAAAATACCTTGGGTAGCTTTGCATCTGACAACATACTCCTGACCTTTTCCAGGATAGTCCTATTCATCCTCTTAGCCAGGCCATTTTGCTGAGGATTTGCAGGAACTGTCCTATGTCTAGTGATCCCCCTTTCTTTGCAGAAATTGTTAAACTCCTCTGATACATACTCCAATCCATTATCAGTCCTGAGATGTTTAATGGATCTTTCTCTTTTATTATCTTGTTCACTGACCCAATCTCTGAACCTTGCCAAGGCCTCACTCTTCTGCTTTAGTATGAACACCCATACTTTCCTACCGAAGTCATCAATGACTGTCATGAAGTATCTCCCACCTCCATAAGTCTCCACCTTATCTGGTCCCCAGATATCAGAATGAACGTAATCCAAGGTGCATCAGTAGTTTTCTTACCCTTTGGAAATGGAATTTTCTTGAATTTTCCCAGGACACAATGATCACAGAAATCCATCTTCAGTACCTTTCCATCTCCAAATACCTTCTTTTTAGAAAGTTCTTGGAGCCCCCTTTCTCCAATATAGTCTAACCTCTTATGCCATATCATTGCCTCAATGCTGTCCATAACATTGTTTGCTGAGCCAGAAGAAGTGCTCCCAATCAGGATATACAACCCATTGACTTTCTTGCCTTTCAAACATACCTTATTACCTTTTGTGATCAGGATGAACCCATCCTTTGTGTTGAACTCATAACCCAGTTGATTAAGTGAACCCAGGGAGATCAGATTTCTCTTCAGTTCTGGCACTAGCCTCACATTTGAGAGTGTCTTATGTACTCCACCATGCAGCTTCAACCTGACAGAACCACTCCCCTTCACTTTACATGTTTGATTATTGCCCAAAACTACTGAGCCTCCATCAAACTTCCTCAACTCCCTGAACAATGATTCATCAGGGCATATATGGAATGAACATCCTGAATCTAGTACACATTCATCATTCAGCTTCAGGTTAGTAACCGTTAACACCTCAGCACTACCATACCCTTCTTCAGCAGCAATTGTTATATCAGCTTTATGTTCTACCCCTTGATTCTTATTTCTGTCAGGGCAATTTTTCTTGAGATGGCCAGTTTTGTGGCAAGCAAATCATTTCCTCCTCTCAACAAAATCACCAGATTTTGGCTCCTTTGTGTTCTTCTTCTTCTTGTTCTGAAACTCCTTCTTACCCTTTGTTTAGCCAAAAGATGTCTACGTGCAAGTGTACACGATCGTTATTGCAATGGCAAGCTTAACCAAGTTTATTTTATATCGAACCCAAAGGAGACGGGGATTTGTAAGGTAAGACTATTGTTCTTGATTAAAAAACACAAAGCAAATAAAGGGGATTTGGTATCTATGTCTACTAGTGCGTCAAACTTGTAAACTACCTATCACCTTGATTCACAAAGTGAGCGAGTGTGAGAGTTATGTGCTAGTGTACTATCCTATGTTTCATACGGTGAGGTATCACTTTCTCATGTCATGGAATTGTGTACAATCAATTGGTAAGTCACTCTAACATGCAATAGGTCTCCCTAATAACACATTAAAGCCTCTAATTGTTCTTTCTATTCACTAAGTATAGCTCTCACTATCTTAGGAATTTAATCAAACACTTGGCATGCATTTGGCCTAGTACAAGAAGATTTAGGAAAATAGGCCAATTCTCATTGAAACTATCTCCTAATGGCCCTTATGATCAACTACACATGCAAGGCATTCATACATTCCATCAATATAGAGAATTGATCATACAACAATTCATAGCAATCAAAAGATCAACATAATCACCATACTACTCCATAGCAGTCATACACCAACACACAAAGGGATTAGCCCATAACTAATTTGGTAATCATAAAAGAAATTGAAACAATAGCAATCATCATTATGCAGGAATTATACAAAGTATTCAAGAATTTACCTATTACAATTGGAATTGAAAAGATACAATATTACCTCTAGAAGCTAGAAAATGATCCGAGAATAGAAATTGAAAATCAATCGGTAGAAATGTAGCTTGAGCTATGCTAAGAATGCAGGAGAAAACTGATCGTCGATCCAAATTGTAGATCACAAGTAATCGTCGAAATTGTAAATGGAAATCTAAGAACACCACTTGGAAACTACCTCTAACTTCTCGTAATCTAGTGAGAGAATATGAATCTAAGAAAATGATAAAAGTCCCTTTAGAAAATCTGAGATGGAAGTATATATAGTGCCCTTGGATCATTTACTAAGATGCCCTTCATTAAAATGCGCGAAAATACGAAACTAGCCCTAAAAATCCGAGTTTCCTGAGCTCCTGTCACCCAAGAGCTGAGCAACTATCGACCACTTGGGCGACAGCTTGGTCGACACGGGTGCCTTTTGTCGTCCAAGAGCTGTGCAACTGTCGACCAAGCTTGGTCGACAGCCAGCTCCACAAATGGCTGTCTTTCCAAGTAATTGGGTCGCGCGAAGCTTGTCTTCCGAAGAAGGAGTCCGTGTCAGCCGAGGTCTTAGTCTCGGTCGATGCGTGACTTCCTTGTTTTTGTCATATCTTGAGCTCTAGAACTCCGATTGACTCGATTCTTCTTTCGTTGCGACCCTCTCTTCAAGCTCTTCAACATAGTATAGCAATTTCTCCATTTTGCTCAACTCCAGAATTTGGACTTTTTCCGATCTTGCTCATTTCTTCCTTATTTTGCTCGTTTTCACCTACAATTACAACTTCCTAGCCAAAAAGGATTAAATACACAAAGTATCGCATAATAGGGTCAAATATGAATATAATATCACCAAAAGCATATAGAAATGAGTGCTAAAACATGCAATTATGACCTTAATCACACCCCCAAACTAGATTATTGTTCGGCCTCGAGCAACGAAGCGATAAGATAGGGGAATAATTGTGTGTTTGAAGCATTATGCACAAAATCAATGTCATAGAATCATCACTCAATATCTAGCAATCTAAAATACAATATCATCCAAATAACTATCAAAATCAAATCAATAAACATATTGTCAAGTCAATGAGTCATAATCCTCTCAAGATAAGTGTTTCACTCAACCCTCAAGTGTTTATGCTTTCTCGTACCTCACACAACATGCAAATACTACCATAAGCTTGGCTCAAGTCTCAAATTCTCCATCACTTGAAATGACAATTAACTTACACATCATTGAGGACTTTTAAAGGTTGTAGTGTTGGCTCTTTGGTAGGGAAGGATCATATGGATAATAGTGACTAAGTATGATTAGTAAAGCATAGAAGGAATCATCATGTATATCATCTCTTTATACAAATAGCAATCTCATCTTCATGCTCTTTTCAAAATCACACTTCTAAACATCAATCTTCCCTTTGCAAAATTGTGAACATACTCACAACACTTTGGTCAAACTTGACCAATTTTTCATGAAAAGTCAACCTTTTTCTTTAAAGCTCTTTTAGCACTTGTCTTTGCACATTTTTGCATCAATCCTTGCATATTTGAATATCTTCCCACCTTGGCCACCCATTTCTTCATCATATCACCAATCTTCCTTCCTTCTTTTCACTCTACTAATCATAGGGACAAGAGAGTTCCAAAAAGGAAGGAAAATGACTTAAAGTGTGGTTAGCCAAAGAAATGGTCAATAGGCACAAAATGGTAAGCAATGGATATTAATATAAAGGTAGGCTCATAGGGCAAAGTAATATAAAACCAAAAGATGGCCTCAAATCATATCATGTGAAATCAATGTCTAATGTGGCCTCAAACAAGACTCAAGCCAAGTTCTAGAGTATAATACACATGTGTGGAACTCACATCAAAGAAAATCATCCGTTCAAGATTGAAACGGGCATAATTTGGCTCAAATCTCACGGGTATAGGGTGATCATGACTCATATCATATAAAAAATGCTCATATCAATGAAATTTCAAGACTCATGAAATCAATAGTATCAAAGATCAACAACAATTAAGCAATAATTCCACTACACTAATCAAGACTTTCAATTCATTCATACAACGATAAACATATCTTATGCATTCACTACTCGAAACAAGCAACAATGGCTAAAAATAAACAAGCAAAACAAGGGCTCATCAATACAATAGGCATCAAATCATAAGAATACTTCCAAAACTCAATCTAAAAATAGCATTGCCATGAGAATGGCGAAACAATCACACCCCCCAAACTTTTTTGGACCATAGGTCTAAAAAATTTGGCAAAGGAGTGGAGGCAAGAATCATGCAATGCACAATAAAGCTCAAAACATACAAACAACCATCAAATAAGATCCATAGCAATAAAATCCATAAATCAACATCCATCACAAGCATAATCCATCAAGAAACCACTACCTAAGAAAATAGCACAATCTTCACGCAATATCATTACAAACCAAATTGAAAACTAAAAGTTTGGAATAGAAGTGAGGGATAAAGATAGGGTTAAGAATGAGTTACCCATCCTTATGAAGTTAGATCGAAATCATCACTTCACGAAGGAGGATAATGAGGATGAGGAAAGTGGCCCTCTCCAATGTGCCAGTTCATCATTGCACGATGGGCTTCAAGGATCTCTACCATGTTGTTGGACATAGTGTTAACATTCTCATTGATGGAATCCACGGTAGTGTTGAGGCGGAGATAACTATCGGTTATTTTTTTCATATCCGATCGAAGAAAGGAATAGTCGCTCCTAAGATCGTCCACATCCGTCCTCAATGATCATACCTCGTGGCCCCACTCATCATAAGTCAATCCTTCAAACACATGTCCACCACCTTGATTATAATAATCCTCTTGCATTGGATCATGTCCTTCTTCTTGTGCTTCCCCTTGAGGATGAGAGCTCGATTCACCCCTAGTTCTTTAGATGATCTCCTATTAAATTCCTCTTTCACTTTATGATGCAGAGGAGAGTTAAGCTTCAAGTTTTCCTCCTTCGTTATCGTCAACAGATCATAGTCAAGTAAAGGAAAGAGGTCACTTGAATTGGTACCTATGCAGCAAATTGTGTTCCCTCTCCTCTTATATATTTTTTACCTAACCATGTGTTCCAAATCAAAAGCCTCACCTTCACAAATCACTTTTCTTCTAGTTGGACTCAACTTTTGAACAATATGGGTCATTATACCGGCATAAGAGCAATGAGTCCTTGTGATTTGTTGGCTAAGATTTTTGAGGAGATAAGCACCAAAATCTGCCTTCTTGGATGTCAACATTGAGTGAAAAATAAACAATTCATCACTCCAAACTCGGCTCCCTTCCAATCTAGCAAAAGCAGTGTTTGCTAAGATCTTGTGCACATATGCTAAAATAGGGTTAGCAATGTTGGAGGACCTTGATCTTTGAGCAACATATTTACCTCCATTCTTACTTATCAAATCCCACGTCTCTTGAGTCCGAGTGAACCTCTCCCAAGAGTAGAAATCCTGCCTTCTCACCTTCCCAACACAACCAAACATTTGATTGATTTATTCAGTTGTTAGAGAATACTCCACAGTGTCGTTCCGAAATTTAAATCTGGTCGGCACCCCATCAATCTCTCTTATGTATAATGTGCTCAAGAACTCGATGCATAAATCGTCATTTACCTCATAGAAAGGTATGGTGAGGAGGCCTTTCCAACCTATTATGTCAAATAAAGTCTCTACATCATCACCGAAATGACATTCTCTGGGAACCCTCTTGTCATAATATCTACCCACGTAATACTCTATATTCCACACATAACCGAAGACTTTAAAAGAGTTCTCATTATCTCCCAAGTAGATTTGTTGATTAGATGGCTTATCTCCACACTTCTTAAAATAATCTTCCTCCATATCGGGATCATTCCACTTCTTTTTAATAGAGGAACTTGAAGCTTTTTCTTTTCCTTTCTTACTCAACCTACAAAAGAAAGTTATCAATTTCCATTTATCAAGTAAAATTAGATTGAAAATCAAGGGTTTAATTCTTAGAATCAAGGAATTCATGCCTCAAATAGTCATGCAAATGTTAAATGTCAATGAAGCCTCAAGTAAGCAAAATCATAGGTGAATCAACATAATCAACTCAACCTAGCAACAATATGCTCATACCCATTAACATTTAGCATAACATTATCAAGACAACTCAATTTAAGCATAAATTTTCCTAAAATTCGTCACTATGCCTACCCCTATTTTTCAATCTTCAATTAAACTCAATATACTCAAACTTGGCATGCAATTGGGTTCCCAATGGATTACCCATCAACAATGTAGCATAAATGCATCATCAATTTTATAAAAACTCAAGAAAATCAAAAAGCCCCAATTCACATGCTCAAGAACCCTAGAATTTAAATTTCAAATTCATGATAATGCAAACATAGAAATCTTATAAAAGTGCAAGAGATAGGTAGAAGGGAGTGAGTAGAACATACCTGTAGAAGGATTAATCGAGAGGAAGTGCATAATTTGAGAAGCAAAATTTCTTCTTCTTTCTTCTCTTTTTTTTTTTCGTGAGTTTGAGAGGGAGAGAGTGCAAGATTCTTGTATTCAAAGTGTGTGTTTGTGTGTGTAATAGTATATAAGAAAGAGTGAAAAGTGAGTGGGCTTACCTTGGAAAGTGTAGTCAAAATATGGCCCACCATGGTCAAAATCTGCCCTCCAACATGCGTGTGTCGACCAAGAAGACTCAGCCTGTCGACCAAGCTGGTTGACACCTCAGTCGCGCGTGGCGTGTCGCACAAGAGTGGTAGGATTGTCAACCAAGCTGGTCGACACCCTAGTCGACAAGTGGCCCTCATGTCGCACAAGAATGGTAGAGTTGTCGACCCAACTGGTCGACACCTCAGGCGACAAATTCCTATCTTTCCAGGGATCCCAGGCGTGCGAAGGCCGTCTTCCGAGGCTTTAGATGCTGTCTTCCGAGACCTTCAACTCCTACTTTGAAAATTTTCAATTTTTTTACCCTTTTTCTTACACTTTTCCTACACAACATCACTTAATTCTCAAAATATCACAAGAATATCCACAATCATGAATCAAATATGGTAGCAAATTGACGAAATGTAACACGAACACCCCCCCCCCCCAAACTTTTTCGGATTATAAATCCTAATAAAGTTTGGAAAAGTGGTAAATTACACATTTGCTAGCACATAAAACCCATTAATCACAACTCTTAACTCAAAACCAAATATTCATCAAGAGTATATCAAAAATTCACTTCTCAAAGTCTTCCTAATCATTTAAGCACAAAACCAATCAAGCAATGATCATAAGAAATTGTCCTAAAATACCAAATAACCTCATGCTTCCATTCCAACACAAAAAAAAATCAATCATATCAAAACTAAAATCTAAAAGAAATAAAGGATACAGATGGGTTGCCTCCCATCTAGCGCTTGGATTTAACGTCGCCTAGCCGGATGACTCTTAAGCTCAAGTTGAGTGACGTACATTACTCAATTTCCTCTTCCAAAAATAAACTTTCTTCACCATTTGTTTCACCTCATTGCCTTCATTTACCTTCTTCCTCTTTTCAAAAGGATCACCACCACTAAGCTCACTCTTGAGATCAATTTTTCTTGACTTATCCTTTTCTTCACTTTCCATATCATCTCGTACAACTTTGTTCATCAACCCTTTAATCTTCTTTGGGGAACTCTTGGAATTACCATGGATCGAAAAGTTGCTTTCTCACCATTCATTCCAAGAGTAACCTTTCCTCGCTTAATATTAATTAAAGCATCCGATGTAGCAAGAAAAGGTCTCCCAAAAATGATAGGACTCTCCAAATCTTCTTCAATATCTAGCGCAACAAAGTCAACGGGATAGACAAACTTACCAACATGAACAACTACATCCTCTATAATTCCCCTTGGTCTCACTTTTGAACCATCGGCCATTTGCAAATTCATTTTTGTTGGCTTCAAGTCATGCAAGCCCAACTCCTTGGCAAAAGAAAATGGCATCATGTTAACACTTGCTCCCAAATCACACAAAGCCCTTATTTCCTTCCTCTCCTTAATATGGCGACTCAATGTTAAACTCCCCGAATCTCTAAGCTTTTGTGGCAAATGATTTAGTATCAACTCACTACTCTCACGAGTAAGCTTAACCATTTCAGGCTCATTTCCTTTCTTCTTCTTTGCCAAAGCATCTCTCAAGAACCTTGTATTATTTGGCATTTCTTCAATAGCTTCATGAAAAGGCATCTTTGAATAGAACTTTTTGAAAAGTTCAAAGAACTTCTTAAATCGATCATCAAGCTTATCTTTTATTCCTTTTGAAATTTCCACCTTTACCTCCTTTTCCACTTTCCCTTCTTCCACCTTTCTTTCCACACCCCCTATTTTATCTAATCCCTCAAATTTTTCTTTCTTTTCCTTCTCTTTCTTCATCACCATATCTTCTACCCCCAAGCCTTTCTCATTACTCCTTACCAATTTTACATCCTCACAACGAAATACTTCTTCCACCATCTCATCATGAAAAACTTTTAAAGGAGAATTCCCTATAACCCCATTTTCAACCTCCACACTTGATATCAAATTACAATGCTCACGAGGATTAATCTCGGTTGTAGAAGGGAACTTACCTTTATTCACTTGTGGGCTTAAGGATGAAGCAATTTGCCCCATTTGAAATTCCAAGCTCTTGATTTGATTACCTTGTGAAGCATACAAGTCATCAAACTTCTTGTTCGTTTCACCATTCATCTTTCTAAATTCCACTCTCATATTTTCCATGTTCTTCAAAATCAATGCCAAGGTGTCCTTCACACCCCCCTTACCCTCATTATTAGGTGGCTCTGATCCCGGATCAATCCCGGGTGGCAATTGGATTGCCCCCTTAGGATTGGCGTATGAGAAATTCTCGTGCCTTCTATTAGGATTGTAAGGAGGATTTCCTTGATTCGGATATGGACTTCCTTGATTTCTAAACGGTGGAGCAACATACGACCTTTGATTATTTTGATAAGAATTGTTGAATGGCGGACGACCCATATAGTTTACTTCCTCTTGAGTGGAGGTAGTAGGAGGAGGAATACTTTCAACAACGCTAACTTGCATAGGCGTTGGAGATAGGTTTTGATGTTGGCCTCCATAGACCAAATTTATCACATTTGTCATCTTTTCCTCAAGAAGTGAAACTCGATCACCTGCTCCATTGCTAGACTCTCTTTGGAAAGCATCATTAGCAGCTATGTTCTTGATGATCTCATTCACTTGACGAACTGTCTTCGTCCAAATCGAGCCTCTGGCACAAGAATTCAAGTAATTCCTGTCTCCTTCATGCAATCCTATGGTGAATGTCAAAAGTATATCTTCATCCCTCAAACCATGTTGAGGACAAGCCAACAACAAGGTTTGGTACCTCTCCCATGCACTAGATATGGTCTCTCTCGCTTTTTGTCGAAAAGTCTTTATCTCTTCTCTCGCCTTAAGCATCTTTGATGGAGGATAGAATTTCTTAAGAAATTGAGAACTCAACTCCTCCCAAGTGGTATCTTTAGGATTCATAGCTCTAATCCATGCTTTAGCTCTCCCTGTCAAAGTGAAATTGAAGAATCAGAGCTTCTTCTCACTATCCAACATTCCTTTGTACTTGATCGTATCACATATCTCCATGAAGTTATTAAGGTGAGCGTTTGGGTCTTCTCGATCACTCGATCCTTCAAATGGAGACTCCTTTAACAACTTCAAAAGATTCGTATTAAGCTCAAACTTTTCAGCATCAATCGGCGGTCTTTCTATTCCATCATATTGCTCATTAACTCTAGGCTCAAAATAATCTCACAGCAATGGTTCATGGTTTTGAGGTGGGTTTATGATTTGTGGTCTTTGGTGTTGAGGTGGTGGTGGGTATGGATAGTATGGGTAATTATGTGGTGGTGGTGGGTAGTATGGTTGGTTAATTGGGTAACTAGGGTAGTTCGGATATTGTGGTGGATAGTAAGGTTGATTTGGTGGTGGATAAGGTGGGTATTGGTGTGGTATAGGTTGTGGTTGAAGTGGAACCTCTCTTTGAGAAAAAATCTCTTCTCCTTGATGTACTTGTCCTCTTAAAGGCTCTTCTTCTCTTATCTCATCTCGAGCTTCGTTCATATTATTCTCCATGTTAATTTGATTTAAACGAGCTTCTCTCCTTCTTCTTCTTAGGCTTCTCTCAAGATCCGATTCAAAAGGTAGAAGATCTCCCCTTTGACTACTTGTGTGCATACACCTAAAAAGAAACAAGTATCAAAACTTTTCACACCAAAAATAGTAAAGACAAAATTCAAAAACAAGAACAACTTATCAAGCAACCAAACAAACAAGCCGTCTCCCCGGCAACGGCGCCAAAAACTTGTTTAGCCAAAAGGTGTCTACGTGCAAGTGTACACGATCGTTATTGCAATGGCAAACTTAACCAAGTTTATTTTATATCGAACCCAAATGAGACGGGGATTTGTAAGGTAAGACTATTGTTCTTGATTAAAAAACACAAAGCAAATAAAGGGGATTTGGTATCTATGTCTACTAGTGCGTCAAACTTGTAAACTACCTATCACCTTGATTCACAAAGTGAGCGAGTGTGAGAGTTATGTGCTAGTGTACTATCCTATGTTTCATATGGTGAGGTATCACTTTCTCATGCCATGGAATTGTGTACAATTAATTGGTAAGCCACTCTAACATGCAAGAGGTCTCCCTAATAACACATTAAAGCCTCTAATTGTTCTTCCTATTCACTAAGTATAGCTCTCACTATCTTAGGAATTTAATCAAACACTTGGCATGCATTTGGCCTAGTACAAGAAGATTTAGGAAAATAGGCCAATTCTCATTGAAACTATCTCCTAATGGCCCTTATGATCAACTACACATGCAAGGCATTCATACATTCCATCAATATAGAGAATTGATCATACAACAATTCATAGCAATCAAAAGATCAACATAATCACCATACTACTCCATAGGAGTCATACACCAACACACAAAGGGATTAGCCCATAGCTAATTTGGTAATCATAAAAGAAATTGAAACAATAACAATCATCATTATGCAGGAATTATACAAAGTATTCAAGAATTTACCTATTACAATTGGAATTGAAAAGATACAATATTACCTCTAGAAGCTAGAAAATGATCCGACAATAGAAATTGAAAATCAATCGGTAGAAATGTAGCTTGAGCTATGCTAAGAATGCAGGAGAAAACTGATCGTCGATCCAAACGGTAGATCACAAGTAATCGTCGAAATCGTAAATGGAAATCTAAGAACACCACTTGGAAACTACCTCTAATTTCTCCTAATCTAGTGAGAGAATATGAATCTAAGAAAATGATAAAAGTCCCTTTAGAAAATCTGAGATGGAAGTATATATAGTGCCCTTGGATCATTGACTAAGATGCCCTTATCAAAGGACAATTGATCCTGCCTCCCAAATAATAAAGTGTCCTTGAAATTCTCAAAGGATTTAGGCAAAGAATTCAGGAGCATCAAATCGTTATCACCATCATCAATTTCTACTCCCAGGTTCTCAAGATCATCAGCAGCCATGTTGAATTCCTCAAGTTGCTCAATCAACTGCTTCTCTTCAGTCATCCTGAAAGAAATCAATTTCTGCTTCATGAACAACTTGTTGGTGACAGACTTAGTCTGATACACCTTCTCCAATTACTCCAAACACCAATGACAGTCTTCTCCTTACACACCTCACTCAGAGGCTTATCCCCCAAACACAAGATATTGGTGCTATTAGCTTTCTCCAAAATTTCTTGTTTCTTGCCTAGATTTTCTGACGAAGTAGAGGGCCATTGATCTTCAGGTTTCAGAGCATCGGCCAGCCCATGATGAGTCAAGAGAGTCTTCATCTTGATCTTCGACAAACCAAAGTCGTTTGCTCCAGTGAATTTCTCAAAATCCAACTTGGTAGATGCCATGATTGATGATTAATCCAGTCGATTCTTCCTTCTTTCCCACAGACGACGCCAATTGTTGTGAAATTGAACCGGAACGAATCGATCTCAACAAGATTTCAAGTAATGAGAACAATTGGGAAGAATTCCCAAGAACACACTCAACAGAAATAAAAATGAAAATCAAAAGAACATGCAATTTACGTGGTTCGATCAAATTGATCTACGTCCACGGATGGGGTTTCTCACTTTCACTAATATGAAGAATAATATTTATAGAATACAAGCTTTCTCACTGTAAGATTTAGAATGTCAACTCTCACAAATCTCAATTTTTTAATTCATGGTTTGAATACGTATTTAAAGACCTATCCCTTAACCACCTTTAAGCTATTAACCAATCAACGAATTTGCATGGTTATAACCGCCCAGAATAACTGTTCCGGAGTACAATAAGATTGCTCCGCCAGCTGTCCAAATAACCGACTTTTTCACTCAGCTCATAAGCTTCAGTTTGAGTGACTCAGGGAATTTGTCATTTTCTGCTCAGGATTGTGCCTTCAGGTTACTGAGTCTTCAGTACAAATGTCTTCACTAACTTGAACACTCAGGGTGAGAGTCAGGATCAACACACTCAGACTCAGGATAAAATCTTCGCTCAGGCTCAGGACCAGTTTCTGTCAGGCTCAGGATATCACCTCAGGAATTTTCCTACGGATCCAAAATCTTCGGATCAGTATTCCTGACTAGATTTCAGTATCCAAACTCAGCTTATCTTTACACTTAACACGAACTATTGTGACCACCTCTTCAAACCATTCAGAGATTATAGCTCTGTATGAAACTTGTGTTTGGTCAAAATCTTTAGTAAAGCACATTTACGATCGTGTGGTATCCTTTTAAATGACATAAATCCTACTATAATTTATGAAGACAATTTTGTCTGTATTACTCAAATGAGTAATGGCTATGTCAAAGGGAACTTGACGAAACACATTTCCCCTAAATTCTTTTATCCTTACGAACTCCAGAAGAGTGGTGAAATTACAATCCAACAAATACGCTCAAGTGACAATCTTGCAGATTTGTTCACTAAATCCCTTCCTACATTTACTTTTGAAAAGTATGTTCATGGGATTGGGATGCATCGACTTGGAAGATTGTTATCTTCAGGGGGAGTATCGACTTCAAAACAATCTTGAAGATTGGATCCCGAAGATCAATAGTTGTACTCTTCCCCGTTAACTAACATATTCTTCCACATTACAATTATAATGTCCGAGAAGGAGTGTTATAAAATATTAAATAATATTATGGACATTAGTAATTGGCTAAGTCCATTGGGCTTTGGCCTAGCGGGTTTTAGGTTAGTTAGGGTTATATCCCTATTTATATATACATGTAATTACAATGTAAAATGTACAATTGATCCTTCGTATTATTATTGAGATATCTCCTGGCTTGGTCGCCCCAGACGTAGTCCTTGTGACGAGGTTTACCAAATCTCGTGTCTTTTATTGCTTTCAATTTCACTTATATTACAACATTTCTTATCTTAATTACCGTTTTATTTCATTAAAATCCATCGATCTCTATTAATTTTAAAATTTTAAATGACACGTATTAAAGAAAATATTTTATAAAAATATTTATTTTTATTGTGAATATTCTGGTGAAAAATTATGTAAAAAAAAAGTGAAAAAATTATTAGTATGGAGGGAGTTTTTGTTTTCACAATTCTTCTACATTTGCCTTTTATATATATCAAAATAATATTTAAATTTATTAGCAAAATAATTTATCTTAATTTCTTACTTTCCAGAATTTCTTCTGCATAATGTATTTATACATTTTCTTTCTTAATTTGGTAATATTTTAAATTTTCTTCTGAATTTTGTATTTATACATTTTCTTTCTTAATTTTCTTTTCTCATTTAAATGACTTGCTAGTCAATAAAAAGATTAATTTTTAAAAAAGTTACAAGATTGTAAAAGTGACACACAAAATAAAAAGTGATGAAATATATATTTACTTGCTTAATATCAAATGAGTAATGCTTGAAACTATTTAAAGTTAAATGCCTAATATTTTTACATTTACTTGTTCTTGCATTTATTTTCTAAAATTAGAGAACTGCTTTTTAACATTTAAAAGAGTCTTGCAACATTCAAAGTTTTGAAACTATCCAAATTGATTGAACTGCATCAAATCAAATCCTTCCCTTTCAAAAAAAAAATAAAAATCAAATCCTTCAATCCAAAGGCAACTAAAGAAAGTATACATTTGCCCCAAAAAATAACATTGCAAGAAAAGCATCAGCAAATGCTTCAAAAAATGTCGGTTCCGAATATGTAGAAGAACACAAGAATTTCTCATCTTTTACCCAAAAAAGTACATTTCAAGAAGATATAAAAGAAGTCCCTATTCTAGACAAACTTACTCTTAATTATGTCAAGGGCTTTGATCATGTATGAGTTTGTTCAAAAGTGTCGACAATAGTTCGTCCCTCTTCTCTGCTCGTCTCTCATCTCTCATTCTTCGTTGCTCTTCCCTCTCTCTCCAACCTCGTTCCATCATCAGCTTCTCCCTCTCCAGTCTCTCCATCTTTTGCCTCCATTCCTGCTCAAACGCCTCTCTTTCTTTAGCTTTCTTCTCCATCATCTCCCTCCACTGCAAATCGATCATCTCTTGCTGCATCATGAAATTCCTCATCATCTCTTCAACACCCTTCAAAACACTTACAGATGGCATCAAATTATCTTCCTTTTCTCCCATTTTTCGTCGTTTCTCTCTCCCATCTTTTCGTTTTGGAGCAGCTATAATCTCTTCTTCGTGTTCTTGTTCTTCTTGGGATAGATCCTCGGAAACAGTTTTGAGCATCTTCCTTCCATTAATGATTCCACCAGCCTGAGCTTGCTGCATCTTTTTGGCCCTCATTGTAAAAAAAGCTTGCAGTTCATTGAAAAATGGACATGGTTGAACATTATCCACATCAGATGCTTCTTCCCCCTGCATTTTTAAGTAAACAAACACCAAGATATGAAGTATACTTCCAAAAAAAAGTAACACTTGGACGATGCAACTAGAGATCAACTAATACTCCCTCCGTCCCGTAGGAATTTGCACCCTACGGGACGGCACATTTTTTAAGAAAAATGTGTTTTATATATAAAGTAGTGTCATATGGGTAGATATGTGTAAAGATTTGTGAGTGTGCACGTAAATCAATGTTTCCTTTTTTAGTAGTGTGCAAATTTGTGTGGGACGTCCAAATAAAGAAAGTGTGCAAATTCCTGTGGGACAGAGGGAGTATTTTTCAACGAAAACAATCGATACCCTTTGATAAAACAGCTAATATCATTTGAAATATACTTGAGTTAAACGGCGCATGTAAGTATTTGTCTATTTCCAAACTTCAGCGAAGAAGTCCTGACAGAGATTCTCCAAAAACTTATACAAAATTAGTCATCTATTTTGTTTGATTTTGGTGGACTAGCACTTAAGAAATCATTTCCCAACAAAAGGGAAAACCTTAACTACAGTACTTGAAAACACTTGTCACATCTTTTTTATTTTTTTTCGGGCAAAAAGTGACTCGAACCCATGACCTCACAACATAGGTAATGGAACTTTAACCACTCGAGTTATTTCACTTCGCCAACACTTGCCATATCTAACTATTTCAACAGCCAACTTCTTCATTACCTATGTTGTGAGGTCATGGGTTCGAGTCACCTATGTTGGCGAAGTGAAATAACTCGAGTGGTTAAAGTTCCATTACCTATGTTGTGAGGTCATGGGTTCGAGTCATCAAAATGTGACATTAAACAGATAAAAATTAGTGGATTCAGCACACTAACTGAGGTGTAAGTAACATTGTTTCTCGATCTATCCTATGTTTACATTTGATAAACTAGCCAAGCTATGACATATACGGAATATGCCTACTCTATACTATATGAATTGAACAGCAAATATTCAAATATTATTAACAGATATGAGATACCTCTAAGTTCTATCAAACCAAATTTAGTTTGAAATTCACCAAGCAAACTACAATCGATAACAACATGTCAACATTAGTAATAAAATCCAATGCTACGAATATACGACATTCAATTATCTCCCTTCCCTCGCGCAATAAGAGCAAATAAAAACTAAATCTTGAGAAGTCATAGACGTGGAAATGATAGTAAAAAGTAAAAACTGCCTTTGGATTTGGTAAAATATCTCAACAAAGAAGGACCACACAAAGAAGTTCATAAGTTCATAACTATATGCATACATAGTAAGACACACAGATGCATAATCTAATTCAATAAGGCAAAAATCTTGTGTACACCACATTTTGAAAACTGGTTTCCTAATTCATCTCATAACATACACAGGGATGTCCACACTTGCATTAAAACTTCAAAATTAACAATATCACTAATCATCAACTCAATTAATCATGAGTATGGTTCATACATAAATCATTTTTTTCTAATCGTGATTATATATATATATACCTTGTAGCGGATGACAAGATTTTTCCACTTGCATTTGCACTGATCAGCAGTCCTCCGGTATCCCTTCTCTCTCATTCTGTCAGCAATAATTTCCCACAAGTTGTTTGGCGCATTGAATCCCCATTCGAGCTGAGCCCTGATTTCAATGAAGTCCCTCGTTTCCTGGTTGCTCCATTGAGGGGACCTCTCATCTCTCCTGGGAAATTCATCATCATCATCGCCGCCGCCTGAGGAGGAGGAGGTGTGAGGTGGCAGGGTTGGATGAAGAGGACTGGGAATCATGATGGGGTTATCAGCCTGGTGGTGCTGCTGCTGGAGGAAAGGGTACGGAGTGGTGGGGTTTCTTACGACGGCGGGGCTGCTACTTCGCCGGAGGTGGCTGCTGATATTTCCGGTGGCGGGGTACATTATTTTTACGGTGCGACGTATGATTTTGAGGTTGTGTGAATTTGGGATCGCTCGCTATTTTGAATTAGGGTCAATTTCAGGTTGAGCAAAACACTCTGCTTTTTCACATCTTTTTTGTAATTTTGTTTTTTGCAGGAATCAATGTTGATAAGCTATTTAATTTGCTATTTAATTTGGTATTCATCTCAATTCATACTCATCTACTATTCTAATATGATATTGATAAGCTAAATTAAATTTTGTATAGGTAATAGGCTCCTCAGATAATAGCAATCATGAGGGAATTAAATCATTTTCTATTTTCTATTTTCTTTTCTTTTAAATGCAATTTATTTATTTTTAAAGTCAACCATGTAATAAATTTGTACATCTTCCAGCTGTACTCTTGGAAGTCTGATAATGGAAAATTAAATTAAATTGAATACCTGTTTGCTTTAAAAAGTCAAAATATTGTATCCAAAATACTAATAATTCTCCCGGTGCACCAATTAAATATTATAAAATTTTAATATAAAATAATATAAATATTAAATTATAATATATATATTTAAATAAAGTTTAAATTTTAATTAGAGTTGAGTATATTATATACTCCATCCATCCCAAAACTACTTTCACACTTTCCTTATTTGGACGTCCCAACTCTTCTTTCACACACTTAAAAATGAAATTTTTCTCTCTCACAAAAGTCAACAAAATACACTTTTTCTTTTTTTATTATTTAACTTTACACTCACATATTTATTTTTCCTTGGTTCGCGTGCCCGGGACTACTATGAAAGTAGTTCCGGGACGGGGGGAGTATATGTTACTCGATTCTTTTGAATAAAATATTTTTTACCGACTAAAATAAAATAAAATTTATTTTATCAATTTATCTATTAATTTTATTAAATTTCTTTTACTATTCTTATTTGTTTAATATGAAAAAAATTATATTGTATATAAGTGTATTAAAATGTTTAATTGAATATATAAATTTAAAATTATGCACTAAAATTAATAAAAAATGACTGATTTTTTTACGTAAATTACATAATCTAAGCAAAATAATTTAAATTTCAATCTTATAATTAAAATTAATAAATAATTACTATTATAATAATAAAATATATTTAAAATTAAATTTTATTATTATATGTACAACATATATATTTAATTAAATATCGTAGATGACAAATAGTTTGATATATAATGTTTTGAACATAAATTCAAATTTAAATAAAATTAAAATTGTTGGCATAAAATAAAAATATTTTTTTTTTATAAAATTAACTCATACTACTTATTGGAGAGCGAGTCTCATCATTTCACCACAAAGTAAGTGTAGTACACTTGCTCAAATAAACATTCTGTCGTTCCCAAAGGGAATCGAACCGGGTCACTCACTCAAGTGAGGAGCCCGGTGGCCATATGAGCTAACCCACCTGGTTCAACATTTCTACTTTTATATATGTATAAAGATATCATACAATTTAAATATAATATATCACACGCGCAAAATATATTTTCTATCTTCCATTTTAGGAGCTTTATGGTTGGCGGTTGCAATTTGAATCAGCGAAAAAAATTTTAATTATTCAAAAAAAATTACATGTACCTGACAATGAATAGCAGATGATATTAATATTAGACTTAGATTGAATGACAATACATAATTAATTATTATTTTCGTGTAGATTAAAATCGATGTGTGGATTAGAATTGAAATCAAGTATTAAGTGGGGGTTTGGTTTGCAAAAATTCAACAGTTTAAATTAGATTGTACTATTTGCTGAAAGATTATGATTTTATTTAAAATTAACCCATACAATAATTTATATAAATAATATGAATATAACCCGTGTGTGACATAAAATTACTTGAGCATTCCCAACAATTGAATTCAAATTTGAACTCAAATACACCTATTTGCAATTAAATTTGCCACCAACAGTAAAATCACATCCAATCATAAAACTCAAATCTTACTTTAATACAATTTATTTATTTATTTTTTATTGTGTTTTAACATTGTATTTCTTTTATGTTCTAATTTTATTTGCTATTTTGTAACTTTTTTTAAAATTTAAATTTGATATTTCTTTTAATTAGTTACTGTTGATAAAAGGATATAAGTTCAATAATTGAAGAACAATTCAAATGTAAACAAGCTGAAGTACAAGTTGCTCGCCTGCCTGCTCGTCAGCTTGCTCGCCCATACCCTGGGTGACGAAGCAACAAGCCCACGTGGCCAAGTCCAAGTTGCTCGCCATATTGCTCACCTAAGCTATAAGGAAACAAGGCAACAAGCCTACACGGCCAGGACCAAGTTGCTCGCCTCATTGCTCGCCATATTGCTCGCTTGCCTGCTCACCCAACTCAGTGATGGCAAGGTAACAAGCTATGAAGCTAAACCCAAGCTGCTCGCCTTGTTGCTCGCCAGCCTACTCGCCCAACTCAGGGGTGGCAAGATACCAAGCTACGAGACCATGCCTAATGTGCTCGCCCCACTGCTCGCCACGATGCTCGCCTTTCGCTCCCAAAGATAAAGACACGAAAATGTCCAAGAGCTTACAAGGAGTGCATAGGTGTTGGTTAGGTTAAGGTTAGTGGGGCAAGTGGATGAGGTGGTGACAAGTTGAGGACACTTGTCACCATCATAAGCCACATGGCTTAGAATGATGCCACCTCACCCTTAAGAGGGTATAAATACTTGTAAATACCTCATATGAAAGGATCTGAAATTTTACATACAAGAAACATCTTTATAATATTTCTCTCACTAAATTCTCTCTACAATTCATAATATAACAACTACTACCTCCGTCCACGAAATTTATGCTCACATTTTTGCACATGGTTTAATGCAATATGTCGGAGGGTATTACGGGATATTGTGAGGTCCGTTTTGAATAAAGAGAATATTTATGAAAAGTATATCATATGTACTTTCCATAAATACTTTCTTTACTCAAAACGGACCTCACAATATCCCATAATACCTTCCGACATATTGCATTAAACCACGTGCAAAAATGTGAGCATAAATTTCGTGGACGGAGGGAGTATAATATTATCCTTAATTATTGTTTGAGTGATTTCCTTAGATTAATTAGACACATAATATTTCTCTTAATAAAATTGCTCAACAATTTGGCGCTAGAAGAAGGGCCCGAACCTCCGTCGATCGAAGAATTTAAAATTATTTCTTCATTTTCTCAAGAACAATCATCCGAATTTTGTAAGTTGTGTGTAGAACAAGAAGGAAATCTTCAAGTGTGAGTGTCTTTGAGATAAATTGTTATTCTCAACAACACGAACTAGAAAAGAATTCCTTTAAGGATTCATATCCCACAATACACAATTTGTACCAAAAATGACGAGGCAAATGTACGAAGTTTCCCATGATGAATCTCGTACCACTTCGACAAGTCGAAGGTGGAAGGGAAAGAAGCCTACGGGACGCCGGCAAACTGAATTAGCCCGAGTCCCAACATTACCAGCAGCCCCGGTGAGACCCCAGATCGAGGCTACCTTGGAGTCGGTAGTAAAGACCCCGGAAGATATCGAAAGGGCAATGGCCATGTTGCAACAGATGCAAAGGCAACAGGCGGTGGTAACTTGTCACCCGGTGATCCAAGCGGCCCCGACGGAGACAAGGCACGAGACGAGGACGAGTTACCACGCACAAGAGGAAGAGGCAAGTAGTGGCTGGGTCACCCCGGAAAATTCAAAAGGCAAGTAGAAAATGTGCGATCGCCCCCAACCCAGACGATCAGACCTGCGACCAGAGGTTCGAGCAGATGGGCGATCAGCTAGGCGAGCAGCTGAGCAGCCTTGACATCATGAGGGATCCCAAGGAGATAGGCATAATGAACCGAGCCATCACTTCGAGGGTGGTAGGTCTGGATACTCACAGCATTAAGAGCCTTGTGAATCAGATGCAAGGCATCAACGCAGACCTGTTCAAGATCGGTTGAGGAGAAGGGCATCCGAGAGGTTAGGCCCTAATGCAGCAAGTAACCTTCAACGGCCAGACTGAGAGGTGGCCCGAAGTGAGGGACTGTCGGGGGCAGCACATCAATATGAGGTGCACCCGGAACAGCCTCGAGGAGAGGGATCATCTCGTGGGTCGTCAATCGTGGAGATAGAAAAACTAAAAAAAATAGTGGAGGACCTACGGGAACAAGTGGCTAGCAAAGAGAAGGTTGAAACATACACACCTCAAAGAATAGTAAATCCTAACTATCACCTCAAAGAAGTGAGCAAGTGTGAAGTGTACATGGAAGTAATCCTACTATGGTTCCTCTAGAATCCTATCCATCCTAGCATGCAAAAGGTCTCTTGGTGTCTTAGTCAAGCCATCTAGTGTCTAGATCTCTCTACAACACAAGGTAAGGGCTCTATTTGGATGTTTAGATCTCTCTACAACTTCCAATACTCTAATTAAGAGGTCTAGGCTAATATGCAATTCTCATTGGTCATACAAGCAATATATCAAACACTTGGCATGCATAAAGTTCTTATAGCTCAATTCTAATTTCATTGCTAAAACATATAAGCCATACAATCCAATTTAACATCACAAACATTCATACAAGTCATTAATAAGAGAACTAATCCAACAAGATCACTAATTCATGCATAGGATTAACAAGAGACTAAATTCACCATAGTATTCATACAACCATGCAACAAGGATATTAGCCTATGGCTAAATGGAAATGAAAATCAACAATGAACAATGTAAACATCATGAATATTAACTAATACAAGAGAATTAAAGGAAATCTTATCATAAGTGGATGAATTGAAATACAAGCTACAAACCTCTGATTTGCTAAGTCTTGATCCAAAGTTCAAAATACAAAATTGAACAGTAGGAATAAAGCTCTAATCACTACGAGTATGTAGGAACAAACGGATCTAAAATTCGACGGACGGATCAAAAGTTATGGGAAGATTGAATCTAACTAAGAACCCACTAAGTAACTACCTAATTCTCTCTCTAAACTAATCTAAGAACTTGGAATAATGATGATCTCTAATGTGCTTGGAAATTTGATCCTTGAGGTATTTATAGTGCCCACAATGCTTGGTCCAAAATGCCCTTTATTAAACGCGCGAAAAGACGAAACAGCCCTCAAAATTGGGCTTGTCCGGGGCATCACACGAGTGCAAGCCTATGACCACACGAGTCTGGATCGTGCAAGCACTCGTGCAAGCCTTCATCACACGAACCAGAGCCTCCTCGCACGAGTGTGTGCTTGTGGTCGCACGAGTCTGGGCTTGTGGTCTCTCGAGCCAGGCTTGGTCGATCCTCGACTTCTTATTTTCTTCATATCTTGAGTTCTAGAGCTCCGATTGAATCGATTCATCTTGCATTGCGACCCTCTCTTCGAACTCTTCGACATGGTATATCATTTACCTCAATTGGATCAACTCAAATTTTCTGAACTTTTACGAACTTGCTCGTCTCTTGCCGATTTTTGCTCGTTTTCTCTACAAAACACATTTTCTTGCCACAAAATGGTTAATAGCACAATTTATACCAAATTAGGGTCAAGTATGAATATAAGCACATCAAAACCATAGAGAAATGGATGCAAAAAGATGCAATTATGACCTTAATCAATAATGCCGGAACTTCCCTTTGACTTTGGGGGATCGTGCCCATAGATGGTTCTCAGCATTGGCACCCGGATCGATTCAGTTATTTGGCCAGTTAACAAGAGAGTTCCTGTCCCATTTCTCGGGGTTCGGGACATACCTGACACAAAAGCATCGACTGGCCAACATTTCACAAGGAGCTGAGGAAACCGATCAGCAATACCTTGATCGCTTTGACAAAATCCTTTTGGAGGGAGAATCAGTCAGTAATGACACCAAGGTTGTTGCCGTTATAGCAGGATTGCGTAAAGGAACAGACATGTGGAGGTCCGCCAGCAATGCCAACACATCAGGAGCCTAACCGCGAGATCCTTGTACTTGAGAAAATTGGCTCAGCTGGAGGAATGATTGATGGCCACCCGGCGTCAAAAAGACAAAAGAAGGCAGAAATCCAAGCGGTCAATCAGGTACAAGAAACGGGGTTCGGGTAGAAAATACCAACAAAGCCCACTATGGACTTGGTGTTCTCACAAGCAGATCTTGAAGGGATCCTAACACCACATAATGACTCTCTTGTTATCAGCGCAAACATCATGAACACGAGAGTACACCGACTGCTAGTGGATACTGGAGCTTACACAAACATCCTCTTCAAGAAAACACTAGATCAGTTAGGAGATTACGAGTTTACATAGAAGACTGTAATCATAAAATAGTAGGATTCGAAGAGGCTGTGACCGTCCCACTAGGTGTAATACGTTTGTCAGTATAGCTTGTAGCGCTTGAGGACCCGGAAAGGAGGATGACTAGGTTGTTAGATTTTCTAGTCGTAGATCAACCATCCACCTATAACGGGTTCCTCGGCCGACCTTTCATTTCAGAATTCAAAGCCGCATGTTCTACTTACTACTATTGCATTAAATTTCCAACTTCAAAAGGGGCAGGTACAATCAAAGGAGACCAAAAGAAAGCATGAGAATGTCTGCTAACTCTAAAAAAGCCTGTCACTCAAGTGTTGGTTTATGAAGAGGAGCCACCACAACATTCCCCTGATGAACCTAACATCTTAGATGCTATCTCCGTCGACACTGAGATGATGGAAGTTGATCAAACACCGGAGGAGATGGAGGTAGACGATACACCCCCAGAAGGTCAACAGACCCGGGGGCAAGCAGAAGGTCACGCGAAAGTTCAAGATGATGTACCAGCAACCGTCGCCAAGGCAAGTGATGAGGTGAAGTTAGCACCAGAAGGCCAATCGAATGCACCAGAAGACATTGAGCCCCAGTTGGGTTACGAGCCAGTCCCGATGGAGATGGACATGCATCTAGAAGGACCCATGGAAGACCCACGGTGGAAAGGCAAGAAGCGACGTCCCACTCCGGTTGAAGAACTTAGGTCCATACAGGTAGATCCCAATAAAAAGGACTTGGAACTTTTTATTGGAGCGGAGTTGGAAGAACCTTACAGGAGTAGAATGGAGGAATTCCTATGTGCTAACCTCGATGTGTTCGCATGGTCGCATGAAGACATGACAGGTATACCGGTAGAGTATGCGTGTCATTATTTAAACATCGACCCTACAAAGAAGCCCGTCCGTTAGAAGAGAAGAAAATACGGACCTGACAAGTATGAAACATTAACTGGCGAAGTGAAGAAGCTGCTAGACAATAAGCTCGTAAAAGAAGCCTTATGTCCACAATTGGTGGCCAACCCTGTCCTAGTCAAGAAGTCAAACGGAACGTGGAGGCTTTGTATAGACTTCACGGACCTCAATGCTGCATGTCCCAAGGATAACTTCCCACTACCTAATATTGACCAATTGGTGGACAATACGGCGGGACATGAGATAATGACGTTTATGGATGCCTTCGCGGGGTACCACCAGATCACAATGCATCCCGATGATCAAGAGATCACAGCCTTTTACACTAACAAAAACTTATTTTGTTGGAAAAGAATGCCCTTTGGGTTAATCAATGCAGGTGCCACATACCAGAGGTTAGTCAACAAGATGTTCGACCAACATATTGGTGACATGATGGAGGTCTATGTCGATGACATTGTGGTAAAGAGCCTTAGAAAGGAAGACCATTTGGAGCACCTCAAATAAGCATTCGATATTATGAGGACATACAACATGAAGCTAAATCCAAAGAAAAGCAGCTTTGGGGTGCAATCCGGGAAATTTTTGGGACATCTAGTGAGTCAACGGGGGATAGAAGTTAACCCTTCACAAGTCAAGTGCATTCTAGAGATGGGACCACCGGAGGATGTGCCAGCTGTTCAAAGACTCACGGGATGTCTCGCGGCGTTAAACAGATTCATATCCAGATCCGAAGATAAAAATAGGGTGTTCTTTGAATCCATCAAAGGCAAAGACATATGTAAAAGGACCGGGAAGAATAACTATGTCTGGACTGATGCCTGCTAAAGGGCGTTTGAAGACATAAAGAGCTATCTCAGTAACCCCCAGATCCTGTCAAAGCCCGTGCCAGGAGAAAAGTTATATTTATACTTGGCAGCATCGGGGGTGGCCATAAGCTCAGCTTTGGTACGTGCGGAGGGCAAGACACATTTGCCAATATACTATGTTAGCCAGGTGCTACACGAGGCGGAGCTACGATATTCCCCAATAGAGAAGTTAGCATACACATTGGTGATGAGCGTACGGAAGCTCCGACCTTACTTCTTCGATCATCAAGTGGAAGTCTTAATGACTTTTCCCTTAAGACAAATCCTGCATAGACCCGACACTGCTGAACGATTATTAAAATGGTCACTAGAGGTCAGCCAGTATGGAATAACCTATGCTCCCCAAACAACGATCAAAGGGCAGGCTCTGGCAGATTTCATAGTAGAGCTAACCTACCCTCAAGATCCGACGAGGGGACGTATATATCCATGGCACCTCTATGTAGACGGTTCATCAACGAGTTCCGCAGTAGGCGCAGGTGTAGTCTTAGTAAGTCCCGACAAACAAGTGTTCACCTCAGCAATAAGATTCGACTTCCTAGCCACCAATAACGAAGTCGAATACGAAGCACTTATTGCGGGATTGAGACTATCAATAGCTGTGGGGGCTACCAGACTTCAAATTTTCAGGGATTCGCAGCTAATAGTATCTCAAGTCTGAGGTGAATATGAAGCAAAGGATCGGCAAATGATCATCTATCAAAGGATCGTGGCACATCTGATATCCAAGTTTGACCAAGTGTACATTGAGCAGATCCCCCGGCTAGAAAATACACAAGCAGATGCTCTAGCTCGTTTGGCTACAAGCACCGGAGAAGCAAGTATCTCGGAGGTGGTAATCACAAAACTGACTAATCCTTCAACATTTGATTACGTTAATCAAGTGTTGAAGAGGGGGCAACAAATTATGAACAACCAACTGTTGACTATCGACGATTGGCACACACCTATTAGCAAATATTTGTCCAATGGAGAACAGCCAGAGGATCCATGGGAAGCATGGCAAGTCGTGAAACAAGCTGTCAGATACACGATGATCGAAGGACAGTTATATAAAAGAGGAATCTCATTGCCGTTACTCAGATGTCTCTCCCCGGAAGAAGGACAAAAGGTGTTGGAAGAAATCCATGAAGGAATATGTGGAAGCCACGCCGGGGGGCAAGCCTTAGCCTACAAGACTATTAGGCAAGGATACTATTGGTCAACGCTACGAAAGGATGCCATCAGATATGCTAAAAGATGTTTGAAGTGCCAACAGTTTGCTCCACGCATCCATACTTGAGCGCAAGAATTAAAATCGGTGTATAGTCCGTGGCCATTTGCTAAATGGGGTATCGACTTGATCGGCCCATTCCCTCCCAGAAAAGGTGGAGTAAAATTCACAGTAGTGGCCGTGGACTATTACACTAAGTGGGCCGAAGCAGAAGCCTTAACGACGATAACCCCAAGAAAAAATGATAAGTTTCATTTGGAAAAACTTGGTGTGCAGATTTGGGTTACCACAGTCGATAGTCACAGATAACAGAAGACAGTTTGATGGGAGTAAGCTAAGAGACTTCTGCGCCTCATGGGACATCAAGAAACATTACTCCACACCATATCATCCTCAATCGAACGGACAAGTCGAACCCCTGAACAAAATCTTGAAGCATATTTTGAAAATCCGATTTTGAAAAGACAGTTGGGCTGATGAGCTGCCGGAAGTACTATGGACCTATAGGACGTCCTATAGGACGAGCACTGGGGAGACCCCGTTCACCATGACCTTTGGAGTTGAAGCAGTCATCCCGGTGGAAGTTCAACATCGGACATGGAGGATAATCAAATATGATGAAGAAACGAACGAGGATGACATGGCGGTTGAGAAAGACTTGATTGAGGAAACGCGAACCTTGGCGGAACTAAGAAATGCGGTCTACAAATGACGAGCAGAAAAATACTACAACTCACAGGTCAAGGATAGAAAGTTCAAAGTTGGTGATTTGGTCATGAGAAGGATACTAGCAGTCCCAACGAGAGTATTTGGTCCAAGATGGGAAGGTCCGTTCAAGGTAACAAAGAGTTGGCAAAATGGGACGTATGACATGGAAGATATGCAAGGCAACCCTTCGTCATACACTTGTAACGCTGCACACCTTAAGAAGTTCTACCAGTAAAGGCTTGTAAAAAATTTCTTTTAAAACCTTGCTCGCCCAACATGTATAGGGGCAAGCAGGTTCGGTTCAAATAGAGTCAAGTTTGTAAAGTCGCATTATGTTGAATAAGAAGATGTTTCCTTTCAAGAAGAGTTTGTGCGAACGTCTTATGTTTTTAAGCAGGTTGACTTACCAAAGAATGTCTCAAGTTATAAGCTCAAAAGACTTACGAGTAAAAAATAAAGGCAAGGTATTGAGACTAACCCTATGGATATACAAGTAAAAGGGAGTCCTTACCAATCAATAAGCCTACATCGAAAAAGATGAAAAATAAAAGGTGTAAATTCACGATTCCACAGAAGGAAAAGTAAGACGAATCAATTAAAACACCGTACACAAAAATGAGTAATAAATAACTTAGAGAAAAATGTTAATACAAACAAGTCCTACGGAAGGGAAACCAAAACGTTCATTAACATTAAAAAAGTTTCAAATACATATGGGGCGCCTTCGAGGGCGAAGAAGCAAAAAGTCAAAAGCAAAAATAAAAAGTACGAGGCAAAAAGTGATAAGAAGTGCCAACGCTCTACTGCTCACCGGGCTGGTCGCCGGTCTGCTCGCCCGGCTGAGTGCCTGTCTGCCCACTGCCCTGACCAGCCTGCTCACCCACGTGTTCGCCGGCCTGGTCGCCTGCCTGCTCGCCACTGCCCTGAGGAGAGAGACCTGGGAGGACCTCGAATGGAGATAGACCTTCGGTGTCTATCATTGCGTCATCCTGAACGTCAATCTGAAGGGGTGGATAGTTTCCACCAACAATCCTAAGGGTGGGAGGAACTACGCTCAGGTCAACACCCATCTCCTCAAGATCTCTGATGTCAATAACCAGACCCTCCTTGAGAGGACGTTCAGTGAGGAAGTCAGTAAACTCCTTCTTCAAGGCCGTCAAGGGGTCTTCATTCTCACCAATAGCATGGTGATAAGCTCGGAGGTTTTCAGCAAAGGCGTAAACGAACCCAAAGTCAGAAGACTCGGCTTGGATGTCGGCGACGGCATCGACAGTGTATTAGTCAGTATGCTTGGCCAGCTAGGTCCGGGTAGCTTGGAGTTCTCTTTCCAACTCAGCAACCTTCTCTCGGGCTACCTGGCCCTCCTCCAACTGAGCCCGCATACTTGCCAACTCTGCACGAAGACCATTAGCTTTGGCCTTAGCCCTCTCAGCACTAGCAATCGCCGACTGCTCGGCATCCAGTGAGGCTTTGGCTTTGGCTTTCGAAGTTGCAACCTTCTTCTTCGCCTCATCCCTCTCCTTCCTCATACTATCATTCAGCACGGCGTAGGACTTCTCCAGAGTCAGGACCTGCTCGATTGCACTCTGAGCTGTGATGAGGGCGTCACTCGAATGCTGCATAATAGTGCGGATGTTGTCTGTCACTGACTGAGACTGCATGGTGGCATCCTAAGGCTGTGTCCAGTGGCGGGTTGCAGCTTCAATGGCCCTTCGGACGGGTTCATTAAGAGTCTTGGGAGGCCTGGCAAGCGCAAACTGATGCACAGCCTCGCTTCGGTGAAGGTAGCGCGTTGGATCATACCTATAAGAACATACAAGGAATACTTAGGAAAATTGTGAAAAAATCTCTAAGTATGAAGGTGTTAAGGGTTGAAGGTCTTACCCTGCTGCCCGGTCTTGATCCCATCCAAGATAGGAAATATCCGTCAGCTGCCCCACAGAACGTATGGGTGCAGGTGCAGTAGAGGTGCCGACAGAAACAGGGATCGCAGGCTCTGAAACTTCGGCTTGGCCCGAGCCCCCAGAACCTGAGGTTCATGTGGTCCTGGCCCTCTTCGCTGCCTCACGCTCACACTCAACACGTGAGCCATCACCACGGAGTAAGCGATGGCTACCACCACTGGGGGAGCCGCTGGGGGCTTGTCTATCCTCAGCGGGAGGAGCCCTTGGAGGTGCTGTAGATCGGGTGCTTGGTCCTGTACCCGCTCCCTTCTTTGCCTGGGCCGCCTTCTGAGCAGCCAACACTACGGATGGGGGATCTCTCTTAGTTCTCGCCATTCCAAACCTCTAGTTCAAGGCTTGGAAGGATGGAGGGATGACGATAGTAACCTCTGCGGATGCAAGCATCAAGAAACAAGAAAAGAGTTAGAAATTTTTTCACAATTTTCACAATGCAAGTCAAAAGTTCAAAGAACATGACAAATATACCTGTGGGACGAGCAACTTGAGGTCGTAAGTGGTGAGGAGTTGTGATCAACCCCGACGCGATGCGGCAACTGGGCTTGTTCAGATACTTGAACGTCCTATGCTTCTTATTCCGACGGTTGACAAGGATGCAAGTAAACTTGAACTCCTCAGAAAGACTGGTCTTTTTCCAACGCTGAGGAGTCAGACCTGCAACAAAGAGACAAGGCGTAAACACAAATGTCAAATATAACATTTATGTACAAACGAGTCCTACGCTGCAACTCGCCAAACTCTGTAGGCGACATGATACGTCCACCGAGTCCCTCATTATTATCCGTTGCCCGCCAATCTCCGCCAATAAAAAAGAACTGCTCCTTCCAGTCCTTCACCTTGTTGGGCAGTCCCTCAAGAATCCTCATATCGCTCCGGGCCTTTAGGTAATAGTAACCCTGACCTTCCTCAGAACACTTACTGAGGCAGAGGGTGTAGTTCACCTCGTGCGGAGTTAGACGGTCTTTATACTTCTCCAAGATGAAGACCGTGCAGAGAGATAGCAGGTATGTCCAGGCATTGGGTGTAAGCTGTGTAATAGCCAAACCCGTCATCTCCAAGAAACGTCCAATAAGTGGATGTAGAGGCAACGTCACTCCGGCAGCTAGGGTATGCATGTTGATCACCGTTAGTCCCTCTGGGGGACAATCTGCCCTCTCATTCTTCCGAGGGGCGTACATCGTCACGTCACATGGGATATGATATTCCCTCCTGATGCTGTCAAGGTCATCTTCATCTATAATGTTCTCCACGGTGTTTGCCTTGTAGTTGGTAAATTCATCCTCTTCGAGGTCTCAATATTGACGAGGGGGAGTAGGGACGTTAGCAGCATATCATTCGTAATACGCCCTCCAATCGAACTCTTGCACGATACCTTCAGGGATGGACCTCTCCAACATGTGAGGTTGCGGGAAACCTACAGACTCAAACCACTCGGTGATAGAGTCATCGTCATCATCACTACTGGAGAGCACTTCAACAGCCTCCTGATCATCACCTTCGGGCCGAGCAGCGGGTTGCTCGACTACCTGCTCACCCAGCTGCTCGCCAAGCTGCTCGGCTCCCTCCTCCAATGGATGATCAACTTCCACAATATCGGGTTTGGATCCCGTCAAATGGACTGATGAAAGGTCGGCAATCGGACCACCTTCCTCAATCGGTCGTTTACCCGAGTTCCGGTTAGAAATTGTGCGGCTCGAAGACAATGACATGTTCGAGAAAAAGAGAAGGAAAGAAGATGGGCCCTAGGAAGGTGGTAACTATCGAAGTAGTGCCTCCATCGCCTTGATTCCGGTCAAAGTATATCCAAAAGGAAAATCCGGCGAACAAGAACAACATAAGAAATAAAGAGGAATATAACATCAAGAAAAATCAAAAGCAAAATAAAAAAGAAATTACCTTTGAATCAAAATCCCAGGAACACCACGAGAAGCAAGAAGAAAACGAGGAACGCCTGAAATCTCGAAGAAGGATGGTCGCCGGAAAATTGTAGGAATCGCTCGAATGAAGAAGAGGATAAAAAATGGAGAAGATCCCTATTTATACATTAGGGTTTAAGGAAAAGGGAGAGAGAATTCCAGGGGCTAAATTGCAAAATATTTGAAAAGTTTTAAATGGGCGCGTCTTTTCGTGTGACTGATTGGCACAGTAAACGAAAAGATGCCTCATTTTCTGGAACGTCACTTCAGTTTCCAAGCAAGAGGACGAGCAAGGAGTCGGGCATAAAGGCCGAGCATGGAGTCGAGCAACATGATTGCTCGCCGAGCTGCTCGCCTGATTGCTCGCCGATCCAAAGAATTATTTCCAGCATATACTTTGATATAGGAGAATTAAATCAAAGCATATGCTGAGGGGCAAATGTTGATAAAAGGATATAATTTCAATAATTGAAGAACAATTCAAATGTAAACAAGCTGAAGTACAACTTGCTCGCCCATACCCTGGGTGACGAAGCAATAAGCCCACGTGGCCAAGTCCAAGTTGCTCGCCAGATTGCTCACCTAAGCTATAAGGAAACAAGGCAACAAGCCTACACGGCAAGGACCAAGTTGCTCGCCTCATTGCTCACCATATTGCTCGCCTCATTGCTCGCCATATTGCTCGCTTACCTGCTCACCCAACTCAGTGATGGCAAGGTAACAAGCTATGAAGCTAAACCCAAGCTGCTCGCCTTGTTGCTCGCCAGCCTACTCGCCCGACTCAGGGGTGGCAAGACACCAAGCCACGAGACCATGCCTAATGTGCTCGCCCCACTGCTCGCCACGATGCTCGCCGGCCTGCTCGCCTTTCGCTCCCAGAGATAAAGACACGAAAATGTCCAAGAGCTTACAAGGAGTGCATAGATGTTGGTTAGGTTAAGGTTAGTGGGGCAAGTGGATGAGGTGGTGACAAGTGGAGGACACTTGTCACCATCAGAAGCCACATGACTTAGAATGATGCCACCTCACCCTTAAGAGGGTATAAATACTTGTAAATACCTCATTTGAAAGGATCTGAAATTTTACATACAAGAAACATCTTTCTAATATTTCTCTCACTAAATTCTCTCTACAATTCATAATATAACAACTATATTATTATCCTTAATTATTGTTTGAGTGATTTCCTTAGACTAATTAGCCACATAATATTTCTCTTAATAAAATTGCTGAACAGTTACAATTTTTTTTTTTAAATACAAAAATTATTTATATTTTAATACTTAATTTTTATATCACATAATGTTATAAATAAATTTAATTCAATACATAATATTACATTTACCTAAATAATAAATTACATAATAAAACAATGAAATAAAGTGTGGTATAATATATTAAAAAAAAAGTTTGCGGTTGTGAACAGTGCGTGGCAAATTTGACACGCACTGTTCACAAATGGTTTTTTGCATCTAAAAATGTCTCCCCCTTGGATTCCATATTTACGGCAAAAAGCCGTTTGAGTTAAGATTTGAAGCACCGTTCGGAGTGCTATAAAGAAGTAACGTCTAAGTTACAAAGTGATAATATTTTGAGTACACATTGTAATTTGATTTTTAAAAAGAATGTATGTATTGCAATTTGATATTAATTTAAAAAAATTATGATAAATTATTAAAGAACTTATAAATTGTATTAAATAAATACTTTAACTACTTATAATTTATTTAAAAATAATTTATAAAAGGTTAGAATTTATAAAATATTTAAATTAAATTTATTCGAACAAACTCTAAATAACTATTTCCCAAAAAAAAAAAGATAAATTCTTTTATTTTCATATAGAGCTCCATTATTGGGCTCTCGAATCAAATGCCCAATACTTTGGCCCACTTTGTCTTCTCTGAGCCCATTTTCAATTTTCCAATAGCAATATGTAAAAACTAAAAATATGAATTTTAATACTCAAAACAATGTCAATGTATATCTTCAAGTGTATGTGATGTGACACAATGATAAGGGGAACATTTTATTCAGTAAATTTTATGTTGAATTATTCTTTCATATATTTTAATTTTGAAAAAGAAATTTCAGTTCACGTACTATTTCAATTATTGTACTTGAAAATCTATAATAAAATGAAATTGACTGAGAGGGCGTTTGGTATGAAAATTTTTCAATGATAATGGAAGTGAGAATAAATATATAGTAATTATAGTAGATAATGAGAACAAATGAGGTACACAATATTGATTTTTCTCCTAAATAAGGTAATCATTAACCTCATTTGATTACCCTCATTTCATCATATAAGTATCCTCCTCAATCAATCCATCATACTACAATCAACAATTTTCTTTTTTGTCAACTTATTTCAAAATTAGAGCACAACATTAATGATGTAATTACCATGAATACAAACTCTCATTCAACATATGTAAGGGTAAAGAAGAAAAATAAAATTTCATTCTCATTACCATTAAAGAATTGGGAACAAGCGCTCACTGAGTTGTTATTTAACTAAAAAGCAATACTTGGTTAGAAATTTCTAACGTATAAATTATTAAATATAGAGAAAAAAAAATAGTTAGAACCACGCGTCTCCCACCTCCACAAAACTCAAGCCAACAGGCATACTCCCCCGCAAACACTTCAGTATGCCTTCCCCAGCTCCCTCCCCTCCCTGAAGTGCCTTCCCCAGCGCCCCCTCCCCCCAATACCCTCCATACACACCTTCCATCTTTTTTAAAAGTATATTTTAATTATATTAATTAAAAAATATATATTTAATATTATATTATAAATAAATATTTATACATATAGTAATATACATTTAATTTTACATTAACACATATTTAATTTTACAGTAACACATTTATTCTAATAGTAACAAACATTTGTCTCCCAATTTATGTTACAATATGGGCAGATGTGTTACTATAAGGACAAAATATATTTTTATGAAAATAAATATGTGTTTCATAATTTATTTATCATCCATTTAAATGTAGATACATTGTTTCATGTAATACATATGTTATTATATGAAAAAAATATTTATTTATATAAAAATAAATAAATATTTGTGAATAATTAATATTTGTTCTTATAGTAACACACATTTGCTCTTGCATTATGCGAAAAATTATTTATTCAATAAAAATAAATGAAATATAAGTAAAATAACAACATTTTATAAGATAGTAACATACATTTGCTCTAATAGTAACACACATTTGTCTCCGTTTTTGTGTTGCTATATGGGCAAATGTGTGTTACTATATGAGAAAAATATATTTTTATGATAATAAATATGTGTTTCTTAATTTATTCATCATTCTTTTAAATCTAGGTATTGTTGATAGAATTTACTAATTGAGTTTGTTTATGTGGCTTTACAACGAATTAATTCTACCAAACAATAATCTTATGATTTTGTGTTCTTGGGGAGGGAGAGAAGAGAGCTTAGAGAGAGAAATATTGTAATAGGAGTTGTATTGATTTTCAGAATTGTGAGAGTCCTCTGAATAGTACAAGAGAGGTCTTATTTATAGGTGTGCGAGTGTGAGACGACACCTTATGAGCCTATGTGGCTTCCGGTGTTGACGAGGGTTCCTTACCCTCGTCTCGATCTCTCACACTGCTTCCCCTATCACGCCTCGTCCTACTACTATGCCTTAGACTAGATGGACCTCATTAAAAACCTCGCCGTAAACCACCTTTGTGGATAAACCGGACGGAGGGAAAAAGAGTTCGCCACCGGGGCTCTGCTGACAAGGGGCGAGCTCCCAAGCCTTGACCAGATTCCAGAGTATCGCACAGTGATGGGCCACAGTCGGGCGAGCTCTGGGTCTTCGACAGGCGGGCGAGCTCTGGATCTTCCCCAGCTCGGATGGGCTCTGGAGACCTAGCAAGCCTTGGAGATTATTTCTGAAACCGACGTATTAGTTCGCCATATCAACATTTGCCCCCCAGCTTGCGCGCATCATGACTTTGTCCAATGTGTGGGCGAGCTGGAGAACTTGAGGTCTGGCGAACTATTTCCGGGGGCGCCGAGCTAGTAGGCGACCTGCGCCTCGGAGGTCGCCTCGGCCGACACGATGCGGGATCCCAAGCGTCACGCAAGCCTCTGGTGTCTCGATTCCCGCCCACAATAATGATAACTTTTCAAATTCCTTGCAAAAAGCCCCCTGATCTTTCGGGAATTTCGAGCTTGTGCCCAGCGCCTATAAATAGGCAAAAACGAAGAATTTCCTCACTTTGCTTCCTTCATTTCTCAGAACGCATTTCTGGCGATCAATCCTCTGCTCTAGACGCGCCTGCCAAGGTAGAGATCCAGATTTCTCCTCTCTCTCTTTCCTTGTTCTTTATTTTCGAACGCCTACATTATGTCTGAGAACTCTTCGAGCCATACCCCCCCGCATCGTGATCTGGGCAAAGGACAAATGACCGATGACCTTCCAAACCCCCGAGTAGCACCTGTGGTCCTCTCCTCGAGCTCTGGGGCGAGCTCTGAAACCTCCCCAGATAGTAGCGAGCTCTTGGGGTCAGTTCGCTCTGACTCCAGTGAGCAAGCCACTAGTTCTGGTGAGGAATCGCCCCTCCGCGAACTCTGGGATTACTCAGAGCGAGCTCGCGGGGGAGCAGCGACTCCCGCTGAAGAGGAGGCCCCCGAGACTGAGGCCCAGGAGGAGGTCGCCGAGGTTGGGGCCGGCGACCTTGCTGGCGAGCTGGCCCGTGAGGTCGACGAAGAGGTCGGTGAGGATACGGGGACGGAGGTCACTTATGAATACCTCCGTTTCATCTACTTTCCCTTCCCCAAGCTCCCTGAATATCAAGTCTCTACCGAGGTCGTGAACGAGTTCGACTGGGGCGAATATGTGAGGACCCACGGGGCGAGCTTTCCCCTACCCCGGTGAGCTCCGATTCTAAAAGCCGCCGGCAAGTCTGACCTGAAGGCCAGCGGGGTGGAGAGTATCATGAGCGAGTTCGCCTTCCCGGATATTCGAAGGCGGTTCCGCATCCCGCTGGACATTTTTATGTATCCTACCGAGGAGAAAGAGCGGGCCGACCTCCCCCCTGCTGGGCTCACAGCCATGAATTACCACACCTTGAAGGCAGGGCTCACCCTTCCCCTCCACCCTATAATCGGGCAGTTTTTGGCGAACACGGGCCTCGCCATTTCCCAACTCACTCCGAATGCATGGAGCAATTTGTTGGCCGCCCTGACTGTCTTCGGCCTCAAGGGCTATGAAAACGGGCTGAGCACGGCGGAGATTAACGAGCTCTTCATCGTGATCAGACAAGTGAGGGAGGGGAAGGGATATTATTCTTTCCAAGCTCGCCCGGGGGGCAAATTTTTAGGCGACCTCCCCAACAAAATCCGGGATTGGAAGGAGCAGTTCTTCTTCATCGGGGGGGTTTGGCGAGCTTCCAATGGCCGTGGAGGGCGCATTCCTACCCCCGAGACCTACGGGGAGGCGAGCTGTAGGTGGCGTACCTTAGTGTGTGTGAGTCGGATTAGATTACTGATCTAATCTATCTTTTTGCAGGTTTGAAGCAACACAAGTCGAGCCGCGGGAGACCGGAAGTTTTGATAGGTTTCGAGTTTGTGCGGATGGTGTGTTGCTTGTGGGAGAAAAAGGACAGTGAGATCGAACATCTGTGTCAACACCACTGCCGCTGGCTCACCGGTCTCATCACCTCGCCACACCACCTCGCCGCTCGAGGTTTTGCGCCTTTTCATTATTGAGTTCCCAGAGATCGCTGTCTTGTATGTCAAGGTCGCCGAACTGACTTGGTTGTTTGTTATATAGGTGCAGGTCCTATTGCCGAGCTCCCGCCCGTTGAGGTTCCCGAAGCTTATCATTTCCCGAAGATGGGTAAGCCTCGTCCGGGGAGGGAAGGCATCCCTTCGGGAGCGGTCTTGGACGCCACCAAGAAGCTTGAGCTCGCCAAAGCCGCTGAGAAGGCTGGGGGCTCCAGCTCTCAGAAGACCTCGGCACCTCCCCCAACAAAGGAGAAGGTCGCCGGAGCCAAAAAAGGGGCGGGCCGAGGCTCAAACCCTGAACGGGGTACTCAACCACCACCGCCCCATCAGACGAAGCGAGCTCTCCACCGGGGAGATGGCTCGCGAGTGAGTGAAGAGGAAACCCGCCTCGCCAAGCGAGCCAGGGCTGAGGGCGGCTCCGGATCAAGCCAAACGGGGTCAGGGCGAGCTCTTGCTGTTAGACCTTCTCCAGCGCCTCCAACTCCTCAGAGTGCGCCCTCGCCTCCTCCTTATGGGGTCCCTATTTGGGACGATACCCTGCTCGGGCTCAACCCCGATAGGTTTGGGTAAGTGGGCGACCTCTTTTGAGTTGGAAGCCTTTGCAATTTCCATGGTTTTTGCTAACTGATCTGAGTATGTGCAGGTATACCCCCGCCGAGTTCCCGCAGTGACCTGAACCTCTCCATATTGCCGAGCGGTGTCGGGCCCTGAATTCGTCGAAGGGCCTTCCTGATGGGGCAGCTCGCCGGGTTTTTACCGAGGCCCCCAAATACCTCTCCGCCTCGGAGCTCGGGATGATCGAGAGGCAGAAACCTGCCAACAGGGCGAGGCTGGCGATGCACTACGCCTGTGCAGCGATGGCGGCGGCTCAGCTCGTCAGCGATGATATCGCCGCCTCTGATAGGGCTTGCCATGATACAAATAAAGCGCTCACTAAGGTGGGCGACGAGCTGAAGAAGGCGCTTGAGGAGCTCGCGAGGGCGGAGTCCAAAGCGAAGGCCTCGCTGGAGGCGGAGCGGCTTGCAATTAAAAAGGCAGAAAAACTCCAGGCCGACCTCCGCCAACAGCAGGCCGAACTGGAAGAAGCTCGCCGGATACTTGCTGCTCGGGAAGAGGAGCTCGCCTTGACCCGGGTTGAGGTAGGGCTCCTCCGGGATCAGAGCCGGGGGAATTCTGAGGAGTGCCGCAAGCTGCGGGAGGAGGTTGCCACTCAGGCTCTGGAGATCGCCGAGCTCAGGGGCCGTTCTGACACTGCCATCACGCCCGAGGCACTTGAGCTCGCCGAGGTAGTTGCCACCGACAAGGGCTTCGTGCTCTGCTTTGCTGAGGTAATTCCCTCCTTCCAATGGGTGCGGATTAATAATGACAGCGAGTGGGAAGCCCTCGTCAGCGAGTTTGAGGACTGCCTGGAGAAGTCCTCGATTCCCCCTGGCACGGAACTGAATATTGGAGACCTCGCGGGCTATGGGATCAATCTCGACGCTGCTCGTCTGAAATTCAACATTATCCAGATGAAGCAGGTCTTGACTGCCGACCTTGCCCAAGAGGCTGAAGGTGCCGAGGGGGAAGCTAGAGGTGAGGTCCCGCCGACCATGGAACAGATGCAGGAGGTCTGTGGGGACGCAATGATAAACATCAGCGAGCTCGACACAAGCGGACTCTCGGGGAACATCACTTCTGATGTCGAGCTTGCCATGCCAATCCGCCAGGTCGCCCCTACTCCAGAGGTCGCCGACCCCGAGTCCTAGGCCCTCTTTATTATTGCTTTCTTAGTTTAGTCTTTATTTTCCAAGTTTCGGTAGGTCGTCGGGTTGCGGAGCTCACCCAGAAGGGGCTCCATTTTTGTAGCTTTACTTTTCGTCCAAGTAGATTCAGCTCGCCGGGCACATGTAGCTCGCCCAGAAGGAGCTTTTTGTAGTTCAAAGACGGCCAGCTGGTCGGCCTTTGTGCCAGCACCACTGCTCATACTTAGGATTTTTTCAAGTATATTTTTGGCTTGAAAATCTCTTAAGTATCCTTTTGAATATAAGCCGAGCATTTTTTGTCCAACTCTTTTCCTTTATGTATTTGCGCTTTTACGCTATAATTTTTTTTTAAAATAGCTCGTTTTTGTTTATTTTTCTGGTACACAATTGTTCGTCTTATTCTACTTTGAGAAGCAAATTGTTCGTTTTACATCACTTACGACTACGAATTGTACCTCTGTTTTGAGAGTGCGTATTCTTCGTCTTACGCCACTTAGGGCCGCTAATCATTCGTCTTAGACCACTTAGGGCGGCGAACTGCACTTCGATTGATTCACGTTGGGCCGTTGGGTTTCATGAACCTTGCCATAGACTTTTCTTCGTCTTTTTCGCGAATTTTTCTAACTTATAGCAGTAGGTGCTTAGCAACCCTTTAAGGAGGGTACCTTCGTGACCTTGGGTACTTTGGCCTTTGCCTTCGAGCTATTTAATTACAACGCTTGGAACCTTGGTCCTTGCGCATTGCGGATTTTTGAGCATGTGGGCGAGCTAGACTCGGCGAGTTATCAGGAGCAGGGGGCGACCTGGTGCAGCTCGCCTGGTTGGAGAGCTGCACAGGTCCAAACACTTGGGAATTTTTCTGAATTTTCACAGCAACGTAATTTACATCGGTTGCCATCTACACTTCTGATGCAAACCATCGACTAGTCTATTACAGGATTCTAGTCTATTGGTAGAACTTTTTTAGATGTGCCGAGCTCCAGGTGTATGACGAAGCTTTGCCTTCTACGTCTTCTAGATCATAGGTACCGTTCGGCCAGGCTGCGGTGACCCGGAATGGTCCTTCCCAGTTTGAACCAAATACACCTGGTGGGGCCATCAATTTCTTTTTTAACACCAGGTCTCCGACCTTGAACTTTCGATCTCGGACCTGGGAGTTGTAATATTTCTCCGCTCTGCGCTTGTAGGTGGCATTTTTCATTTCTGACGAAGCTCTGGTCTCTTCGATCAGATCTTTTTCTACTGCCAAGGCTTCATCATTCTTTTCTTCATCATACCCCACCACCTTCCAAGTCTTGTTCTGGACTTCTACCGGGACCACGGCTTCAGTCCCGAAGGCTAGGGCAAATGGGGTCTCCCCGGTGCTGGCCCTATAGGAAGTTCTATAGGACCATAGGACCTCTGGGAGTTCGTCTGCCCAGCTCCCCTTCTTTTCTTCGAGGCGGAGCTTCAATATGTGTTTCAGGATCTTGTTCACCGCCTCGACTTGGCTGTTCGACTGGGGGTGATATGGAGTTGAGTAGTACTTCTTGATGTTCCATGAACTGCAGAAGTCCCTCAACTTCTGTCCGTCGAACTGCCTTCCATTATCAGTGATGACCGACTGCGGGAGTCCAAACCTGCAGATCAGGTTTTTCCAAATGAAGCCGATCATCCTTTCTTGGGTTATGGTTGTGAGAGCTTCGGCCTCAGCCCACTTAGTGTAGTAGTCTACTGCTACGACAGTGAACTTTACACCACCTCTGCCAGGTGGAAATGGGCCGATCAAGTCGATACCCCATTTCGCGAAAGGCCATGGGCTAAAAACCGACTTAAGCTGGTTGGCTGGGGAGTGGATGTTAGGTGAGAAAAGTTGGCACTTTCGGCACCTTCGAGCGAAGCTGATGGCATCTTTGCGAAGAGTGGCCCAGTAGTAGCCCTGTCTGATCGTTTTATATGCCAATGCTTGCCCCCAGCGTGACTCCCACAAATACCTTCGTTAATTTCTTCTAACACTTCGGACCCCTGCTTCTTAGTTAGGCATTTGAGTAGGGGTAGAGAGAATCCACGTTTATAGAGTTGGCCATCCAGCAGCGTATATCTGGCAGCTTGCTTTACTAACCGGCTAGCTTCCCAGATGTCCACGGGGGTTATTCCGTCTGCTAAGTATTTTCGGATTGGAGTGCACCAATCTTTATCATCTTCACTATCCTCTTGCCCCCCACTCGAGGTTTGATTTATTTTGTAGTCGAAAGTCGAGGGGTTTTTTAGTGTGGTGATCACGACCTCCGTGAACTCGGCTTCGCCGTTGCTAGTAGCTAGCCGAGCTAGAGCATCTGCTTGTGTGTTTTCTAGCGACGGTATCTGATTGATGTTAACTTGTGTAAACATCGAGATCAGATGCGCGGTTATCTTCTGGTAGGTCATCATCTGCTGGTCTTTTGCCTCATATTCCCCCCGGACTTGGGATATTATTAGCTGGGAATCTCCGAAAACTTGAAGATTGGTTGCCCCCACAGCTAATGATAGCCTAAGTCCTGCTATCAACGCTTCATACTCCGCCTCATTGTTGGTTGCTCGAAAGTCAAACCGAATTGCGGAGGTGAAGACTTGTCTGTCTGGCTGATCAGGACCACGTCGGCGCCTGCTGCCATGCTAGTTGATGACCCGTCCACGTAGAGATGCCACAGAGCTATACGCCCCCTCGTCGGATCTTGTGGGAAAGTTAGCTCGACGATGAAGTCGGCGAGTACTTGTCCCTTGATCGCTGTTCGGGGTGCGTAGGTTATACCGTATTGGTTGATCTCCAGTGACCATTTCAGCAGGCGTCCGGCAGTGTCTGGGCGCTGTAGTATTTGACGCAGTGGGAACATTGTCAGCACCTCTACTGGATGGTCAAAGAAGTAAGGCCTCAATTTTCTAACACTCATCACCAGCGCATAAGCCAGCTTCTCTGTTGGGGTGTACCGCAACTCAGCTTCATGTAAGACTTAGCTCACGTAGTACACTGGGAGGTGTGTTTTTGCCTCTTCTCGGACCAGGACAGAGCTGAAGGCCACCTCCGACGCGGCTAGGTACAGATACAGCTTCTCTCCAGGTATTGGCTTCGACAGAACATGTGTATCCGCCAGGTATGTTTTGATATCTTCGAAGGCTCGTTGGCATTCATTTGTCCAGACGAAGTGGTTCTTGAGGTGGAGCTTGTTGGCTTTGGCTGCCTCTTTGTACCTCCGTGTGTTTACTTTAATTGCCTCAAAAAATGGACGATATCGATCGCTGGACCTGGAGATGAATCTGTTCAGGGCCGCCATGCATCCGGTTAGTCTTTGAATTTTTTGGACGGAATCGGGTATCCCCATCTCAATTATGCATTGGACCTGTGTTGGGTTGACCTCAATCCCCCGCTGGCTAACTAGGTGCCCCAGGAACTTCCCAGAGTGTACGCCGAAGCTGGTCTTCTTGGGGTTCAACTTCATGTTGTAGTGGCGCAGTATGTCGAAGGTCTGTTTCAGGTGGTCCAGGTGGTCCTCCTTTCTCAAACTCTTGACAACTATGTCGTCCACGTACACCTCCATGGATTCGCCAATGTGTTGATCAAACATTTTGTTCACCAATCTTTGGTAGGTAGCTCCGGCGTTGATGAGTCCGAACGGCATCCTTTCCCAGCAATACATGTTCTTGTTAGTGTAGAACGCCGTGTGTTCCTGGTCATCTGGGTGTAGAGCTATCTGGTGATAGCCCACAAAAGCATCCATGAATGTCATCATCTCATGGCCTGCAGTGCTGTCCACCAGCTGGTCAATGTGGGGTAATGGGAAGTTGTCCTTCGGGCATGCTTTGTTTAGGTCTGTGAAGTCAATGCAGAGTCTCCACGTCCCATTGTGTTTCTTCACCAGGACGGGGTTCGCGACCCACTGCGGGCACAGAGCTTCCTTGATGAGCTTGTTGTCTAACAACTTCTCCACCTCAACTGTTAGAGCTGCGTACTTGTCTGGTCCATACTTCCTCCGCTTTTCACGTACAGGTCTCCTCGTCGGGTCTATGTTAAGTCTGTGGCAAGCATGTCCCAACGGGATTCCCGTCATGTCTTCGTGAGACCAGGCGAACACGTCCAGGTTGGTCATCAAGAAGAGCTCCATCCTCGACCGGTACGGTTCAGGTAACTCAGAACCAATGAAAAGTTCTAAGTCCCTTTCCGGGTCCACCGGGAGTGCCGTCAACTCTTCCATGGGGGTTGCTTTTCTCTTTTGGCTTTTCCATCTCGGGTCGCTGATGAACTTGTCCCACTCCCCTTGTGACATCTGCTCAGGCTCGTGGCCTATGCGCGGCTCGAGGTAATCGGGTTGGCTCTTAGCTTGGGCGAGTTCGTCAGCTGTGAACACCTCCGGTGGTCTGTCAGCTTGGGATGGTGTGGTGACTTGGGGAGTTGGGTCAACGTCCATTGGTGTTGGTTCTTGACCTCCCGCAGGTCCCCCACCTTGGGCCTCATCAGCTACCTCCATGGGAGTAGGCTGCTGTCTCTGCGCAGGTCCCAACACTTGGGTTTCTTCCAAGTCCTCCATTGGTGTCGGTTGTGTGTCTTGCACAGGTCCAGTGCCTTGGTTAATTTCTGACAAATCGCCTATCTCCATCATCTCAATTTCGACTGAGATGACGTCTAGGATGTTTGGCTCGTCTGTAGGAATCTGTACGTCCTCCTCAAGGACTTGGACTCGTGTCACCGATTTTTTGACTCGGCCGTCTTTGACCTGGAGCAAACACTCTCGGGCCTTTTTCTGGTCGCCTTTTATAGTTTCGGCACCTTTTGGAGTTGGGAATTTTAAACTGTAATAGTAGGTCGAACACACCACTTTGAATTCATTAATAAACAGACGACCAAGGAACCCATTATAGGAGGACTGCTGGTCGACAACTAGGAAATCTATGAGCCTAGTCAGTCTCCTTTCGGGGTCCTCAGCCGATACAAGCTGGACGCTCAACCTAACACTACCTAGGGGGACGGTTACAGCCTCTCCGAACCCCACTATCCTAGCATTGCTAGGTTCCAGATACGACTCAAAATCACCTAAGGCATCCAAGGTGGATTTGAAGAGAATGTTGGTGAATGCGCCGGTGTCCACAATCAGCCTGTGAACTCGAACGTTCATGATGTTGGCGGTTATCACCAACGAGTCGTTGTGGGGCATCAGTACCCCCTCCAGGTCCGTTGAAGAAAATGTCAGCTCGTCAGCAAGCTGTGAGATGGACCTGGGGCCGGAGCTGCCTTCCTGGACTTGGTTTATGGCCCGGATTTTGGCCTTCCTCTTTCTCCTGGATATGGAGGATCCCCCGTCCTGGAGACCTCCGGCGGCTCCGGTCTCCTCCTCGAGAACTAAAAGTTCCCGAGTAGGCTCCATGTTTTGCTGAGGTTGGGGAGGTGCCCTCCGCCTGTTATGGGGACCGGGTTGGTCTGCTTCCTCCTCCTCGTCATCGGAGGTAGCCCTCCTCTCGAACCTCGGTCTCTTAGCTGGGGCCTTCTTCACGAACTCGGCCAATTTCCCCTCCTCGTAAAATTTCCAGAGCTGCTTGAGGAGGTCTCGACACTCGCTGGTGAAGTGGCTGATGGCCTGGTGGTAGGCACAGAATTTGTTGGGGTTGAGCTTCGTGCGGTCCTGGCGGATCCATCTCGGCTCCTCTAACATGGCCTTGCCTTTGACGGCAGTGAAGATGTGGTCAACGGAGACAGTGAGGACCTGATTGAGCTTTTCTTTGAGCTCGTCTCCCTCGCCAAAGGCCTTCAAGTTCCGGGGAGCTTTGTAGGTGCCCCCGGACTTCTTCCCGTAGGGCTTCCTTTCCTCGTGGGCACCAACTTCTTTTAGTAGTGCCTCCTGCATAGCCACAAACACCCCCGCCTTGTGGCGGAATTCGCTGTAAGTGTTGGGGCATGCGAGGTGCATCTCTTTCCAGAGGTCGGTGCCCCTCCTGAGTCTGGCCATCACTGCGACGACCTTGGTATCCTCGCTTACCGGCTCGCCTTCCAGCAGAATTTTGTCGAACCTTTCCAGGTACTGCTGGTCGGTCTCGCTCTCGCCTTGATCGATGTTGGCGAGTCGGTGCTTCTGGGTAAGGTAGGACCCGAACCCAGAGAAGTGGGCCAGGAACTCCCGCGAGAGTTGGCCAAATGAGCAGATTGACCCCGGGGCGAGTGAAGAGAACCAGCGGTGAGCTCGGTCCCCTAGGGTTAGCGGGAAGTTCCGGCACTGGGTGGGGTCGGTGGCGCCGACCAAAATCATGAAATCCCGTACTTGGCCAGGTGGACTTTTGGGTCCGATTCGCCTTCGTATGCGGACATCACCGGGAATTGAATTTTCTTCTGGACCGGTGCGCGGAGGATGGCAGGTGCCAATGGAGAGGTGGGGAGAGTCGTGGCGTCAGGTCCGCCAGACTTGGCTGCTACTTGTGCTTGTAGCATTTCAAAGGCCTTTTTCAGTGAGGTCAGCTCGTCATCTCGGGCCACCTCCGGCGGAGGGTGCTCAAAGGTCGTGCGTCTCGCGGATGCACGTCCCCGAGGTGCCTCACTCTGGGGTGACCTCTCGGTGGCGGGCTGGAATTGGCGTCCACCGTGGGGGCCTAGCCGGTCAGTAGCGGGCCTCCTCAGCCTTTCGTGGGCTGATCTGCGCGGCTGTTGGTCGGAGTCCCCATGGGACGCAGCTGGGGCAGCCGTACGCTCATTCTCTTCGTACCTCGGGCCCAGGCGGCCTTGGAGGACTTCCCTCCTTTGAGATTGGTGGGTGCCAGATGCCCCGGTGTAGGCCGACTCTCTTCCAGTGTAGGGAGCAGGACCCTCCTCCACCATTTTAGCCTTGCCGGTTCTCTCCCTGCTCTGGCGAGCCTGTGCCGAGCTCGCTTCCTGCTCGGTGGGGAGTACGCTGTAGTCTCCTCTGGTTTGGGTGCCCTGAGTGGGCCTGGTCTGTTCTCGGGCTTCGGCATCTGGAACTCGTCTGGGTACCAGGGCGAGTTCGTCTTGCTGCCGCTGCTGCAACCTTTGTAAGGTTGCGATGGTGCGTTGGAGCTCGTCAGGATTGCTGACCAGGTCCCTCAGAGCTGGGGCCAAGTCTTCCTGGGTTACCGCAACTCGCGGAGGTCGCGGAGCTGCGGTGCTCTTCTGGGGAAGTGGTTGTGATGCTTCCACCACCTGGCGTTAGGTCTCCACCTCGGCCTGGTTTTGATCACCCCCTTTAGACCTTCCCACGACTGCGGAGGCCTGTCCCTTGGCGGCTCGAGTGTTGGCCATTTTTGGGTTTCGGAGGGGGTAACTTGCTGAAGGTCGTCGGAGTGGAGGGAGGTCGCCAGAGCGGTGGAGGTCGCCGGTGTGGTGGAGGTCGCCGGTGTGGTGGTCGTCCAGCTTAGGTGGAGCTGTGCAAGTTTTTGTCTAGCCTCGCGTGTGACGAATTATCCAAAATTCAGTTTATTCGTGTGCACGCGCGCATTTGAAAACTTGTTCCGGGCCGATTTCGTGAAATCCAAAAACTCGGGTTTTTGTCCGGAAACCTGGGTTCTTCGTTCAAGGGATGAAGGTGTATGTGTATCTTCAAGTGTTCTTGAGTTTTATCAAGAACACCTTCAAATCTTCAAACCTTCAACCAAACCCTAACGTTTTCGTTCTTGAGATTTTTAATTTTTCAGTTTCGATGCCCCTCCTTCTAGTGCTAAATTGTTGATAGAATTTACTAATTGAGTTTGTTTATGTGGCTTTACAACGAATTAATTCTACCAAACAATAATCTTATGATTTTGTGTTCTTGGGGAGGGAGAGAAGAGAGCTTAGAGAGAGAAATATTGTAATAGGAGTTGTATTAATTTTTAGAATTGTGAGAGTCCTCTGAATAGTACAAGAGAGGTCTTATTTATAGGTGTGCGAGTGTGAGACGACACCTTATGAGCCTATGTGGCTTCCGGTGTTGACGAGGGTTCCTTACCCTCGTCTCGATCTCTCACACTGCTTCCCCTATCACGCCTCGTCCTACTACTATGCCTTAGACTAGATGGGCCTCATTAAAAACCTCGCCGTAAACCACCCTTGTGGATAAACCGGATGGAGGGAAAAAGAGTGCGCCACCGGGGCTCTGCTGACAAGGGGCGAGCTCCCAAGTCTTGACCAGATTCCAGAGTATCGCACAGTGATGGGCCACAGTTGGGCGAGCTCTGGGTCTTCGACAGGCGGGCGAGCTCTGGATCTTCCCTAGCTCGGATGGGCTCTGGAGACCTAGCAAGCCTTGGAGATTATTTCTGAAACCGTCGTATTAGTTCGCCATATCAACAGGTATATTGTTTCATGTAATACATATGTTATTGTATTGAAAAAATAATTATTTATATATAAATAAATAAAATATTTGTGAATAATCAATATTTATTCTTAAAGTAACACACATTTTGCCCTTGCATTATGTGAGAAATTATTTATTCTATAAAAACAAATGAACATATGTAAAATAACAATATTTTATAAGATAGTAACATACATTTGCTCTAATAGTAACACATTTATCTCCCTTTTTGTGTTACTATATGGGCAAATGTGTGTTACTATATGAGCAAAATATATTTTTATGATAATAAATATGTGTTTCTTAATTTATTTATCATCCTTTTAAATCTAGGTATATTGTTTCATGTAATACATATGTTATTGTATTGTAAAAATAATTATTTCTATAAAAATAAATAAAATATTTGTGAATAATCAATATTTATTCTTAAAGTAACACACATTTTTCTCTTGCATTATGTGAAAAATTATTTATTTTATAAAAACAAATGAATATATGTAAAATAACAATATTTTATAAGATAGTAACACACATTTGCTCTAATAGTAACATATATTTGCTCTTCAGTTTGTGTTACTATATGGACAAATGTATGCTACTATATGAGTAAATGTGTGTTACTATACTAGAATAAATTAAAAGCAAGGTTTTAAATTAATTATATAATATTATTTAATTTATTTTTAAATTTATAATAATTAAAAAATAATATTACAATGTGTGCTTATATATGTGGTGGAAGTTGGTGTGTATTTGAGGGAATTAGTTCCCTGGGCCTGGGTGTGTGGGTTTGATGGAATTAATTTCCTTCACTGGGCTGTGGGTGCTACCATATTCGCGCGCGTGATTATATATTTTTTTAATTCTATTTTTGGAAATTTCTACCGTAGTATTTTTTATATAAGTTTTTATGTTAACTAAATATCTCAATTTTAATAGTTGTGGAAACGGATTGGTACAAAATCATTCATATGTATTACTGCAGTGCTAATACGATTTATGGTTATGTGTGAGAAATTATCCAATAGAGTAAGTCTCTAGTGCAAAGGGTGCACCGTGCAACTCATGTGTATTTTTTAAAAGTTATATCATTTATTACTGAAAAATTACACATATTATTACTGAAAAGTTACACCACTAAAAATAAGATTTTTAGTAATAACTGTTGACGAGGCGAACCAACACGATTGGCGTAGGAACAATTACGAAGGGCCCACAGGTCGCCGAGCTCGGCGAGGTAGACATCAGCTCGCCCAGGCCTCGAAAGCCCGGGACCAGCTCACCAATTGGACAAAGTGAGAAGAGCTCACGAGGGAGCTCGCCCGCGAGCATGGAGGCCAAGCCGAAGCCCATTCCTGCAATGCCCAGAGTATTACAAGGCCTGGGAGCTCGCCCGAAGTAGCTCGCCCATGTCCTAAAGAGGACCTCGCCGAGGTCCGCCAAGTACGTAGCCATAAGAAATGGCGCAAGGCAATGGAGCTCGCCGGATAGCTCGCCAAGCCCGAGAACCCACCCGGGGGGTGTATAGATAGGATATATACATGTAGTAGAAAGAGGCATTAGAAGGAGAGCAGTATGGGGGGACCAAGGCGAAGGTTACGGACCTTCGTCAACACCGGAAGCCAAATAGGCTCGTTAGGTGCCACCCCGTATTCTCACACCTATAAATAAGACCTCTCTTGTAACTATTACATAATTCTAATACATTTCCAATTACAATACTTTCTCTCTCTAAGCACTCATTTTCTCTTTCTATCTCACCCTCCCAAGAACGCTAAGAACATTAAATCTTAGTTTATTGTTTGATAGGATTAATATGTTATAAAGCCACATAAACAAACATCGTTAGTAAATTCTATCAACAATTTGGCGCTAGAGGAAGGGCCGAACTAAAAAAATTGAGAGTGAAAAATTAGGGTTTGGTTGGAGATTTGAAGATTTGAAGGTGTTCTTGGCAAAGCTCAAGAACACTTGAAGATACGCACACATATTCATTCCTTCGAATGAAAACCCAGATTTCTGGACAAAAATCCAAATTTTCGGATTTCCCAAATTCTGCCCGGAAAAAGTTTTCAAACGCGCGTGTGTACACGAATAAACCGAATTTCGGATAATTCGTCTCACGTGAGGCAAGACGAAAACTCGAACAAAATCAACCTGGCCGAAGACCCTGACCTAGGCGAGCTCGGCGACCTGCCCCGGCTACCCCAGCGACCTGCAGAAAGTTATGCCCTCCAAAACCCAAAAATGGCTAAGGGACAGACCTCCGCAGCTGCCGGAAGGTCAAAGGGAGGCGACCAGGACCAGGCCGAGACCTCGTGCCGACCTCCCCAGAAAAGCACTGCAGCCCCGCGACCTCCGTGAGTTGTAGTGACCCAGGAGGACTTGAGCCCCGCCCTGAGGGACCTGGCCATCAACCCCGACGAATTCCAGCTCACCATCGCAACCTTGCAGAGGTTGCAGCAGAGATAGCCCGACGAGCTCCGGCCACCGAAGCCCGGGAGCAGACGAGGCCCACTCAGGGTACCCAAACCTGGGGGGAGTACAGCGTCCTCTCCACTGAGCAGGAGGCGAGCTCGGCCCAAGCTCGCCAGCACCAGGAACGAGCCTGCAAAGCCAAGATGGTGGAGGAGGAGCCCGCCCCACACACCGGACGAGTTTCGGCCTACACCGAGGCATCTGGCACACACCAATCATTGAGGAGAGAAGTCCTCCAGGGCAGGCTAGGGCCCAGGTGAGGGGACAATGAACGAACGGCAGCCCCGGCCACATCCCATGGAGATTCGGACCTACAACCACGCAGGTCCGCCCATGACCGATTGAGAAGGTCCGCAACCAACAGGTTGGGCCCCCATGGCGGACGCCAATTCCAGCCCGTCACAGAGAGGTCACCCCAGAGTGAGGCACCTCGGGGGCGTGCGTCCACGAGGCGCACGACCTTCGAACAACTTCTGCTGGAGGTGACCCGCGATGACGAGCTGACCTCACTAAAAAAGGTTGTCGAGATGCTACAAGCCCAAGTAGCTGCCAAGTCTGGCGGACCTGACGCCACCACTCTCCCCGCATCCCCATTGGCACCTGCCATCCTCCGAGCACCGGTCCAGAAGAAAATACAATTCCCGGTGATGTCCGCATACGGGGGTGAGTCTGACCCGAAGGTCCACTTGGCCAAGTATACGAACTTTATGATTTCGGTCGGTGCCACCGACTCCACCCAGTGCCGGAACTTCCTGCTGACCCTAGGGGACCGAGCCCACCGCTGGTTCTCATCACTCGCTCCGGGGTCAATCTGCTCATTTGGCCAACTCTCGCGGGAGTTCTTGGCCCACTTCTCCAGGTTCGGGTCCTACCTTACCCAGAAACACCATCTCGCCAACATCCACCAAGGCGAGAATGAGACCGACCAACAGTACCTGGAGAGGTTCGATAAAATACTGCTGGAAGGCGAGCCGGTGAGCGAGGACACCAAGGTCGTCGCAACAATGGCCGGGCTCAGGAAGGGCACCGACCTCTGGAAGGAAATGCACCTCGCATGTCCGAACACATATACTAAATTCTGCCACAAGGCGGGGGTGTTTGTGGCTATGCAGAAGGCACTACTGAAAGAAGTTGGTGCCCCAGAGGAGAAGAAGCCCTACGGGAAGAAGTCCGGGGGCACATACAAGGCCCCCCAGAACTTAAAGGCCTTTGGCGACGGGGACGAGTTCAAGGAAAAGCTCAACCAGGTCCTCACCGTCTCCGTCGACCACGTCTTTACTGCTGTCAAAGACAAAGCCCTGCTAGAGGAACCGAGATGGATCCGCCAGGACCGCACGAGGCTCAACCTAAACAAATACTGTGCCTACCATCAGTCCATCGGCCACTTCACCAGCGAGTGCCGAGACCTCCTCAAACAGCTGTGGAAATTCTACGAGGATGGGAAACTGGTCGAGTTTGTGAAGAAGGCCCCAGCTAAGAGGCCCAGGTTCGACAGAAGGGAGGTCTCCGATGACGAAGAGGAGGACGCGGGCCAACACGGACCTCATAACAGACGAAGGGCACCTCCCCAGCCTCAACAGAACATGGAGCCAACCTGAGAACTCTTGGTTCTCAGGGGAGAGATCTGAGCTGCTCGAGGTCTCCAGGACGGGGGACCCTCCATGTCCAAAAGAAAGAGGAAAGCCGAGATCTGGGCTGTTAACCAGGTCAAGGAAGGCAGCTCCGGCCCCAGGTCCGTCGCACAACTTACTGATTAGCTGACATTCTCCTCGGCGGACCTGGAGGGGGTACTGACGCCCCACAACGATTTGTTGGTGATAACCACCAACATCATGAACGTCCGAGTTCACAGGCTGCTTGTGGACACCGGCGCATTCACCAACATCCTTTTCAAATCCACCTTAGATGCCTTAGGTGATTTTGAGTCGTATCTAGAACCTAGCAATGCTAGGATAGTGGGTTTCGGAGAAACTGTAACCGTCCCCCTAGGCAGTATCAGGTTGAGCGTCCAGCTTGTATCGGCTGAGGACCCCGAAAGGAGGCTGACTAGGTTAGTAGATTTCCTAGTTGTCGACCAGCAATCCTCCTACAACGGGTTTCTCGGCTGCCCCTTTATCAATGAATTCAAAGTGGTGTGTTCGACCTACTACTACTGTTTAAAATTCCCAACTCCAAAAGGTGCCGGAACTATAAAAGGTGACCAGAAAAAAGCCCGAGAATGTTTACTCCAAATCAAAGATGGCCGGGACAAAAAGTCTGTAACGTAGGTCCACATCCTCGAAGAGGACGTACAGATTCCAGCGGACGAGCCAAACATCCTAGATGTCATCTCGGTGGAAACTGAGATGATGGAGGTAGGCGATCTGCCAGAAATTGAACAAGTCTCAGAGCCTGCTCAAGACGCGCAACTGGCGCCAATGGAAGGATTAGAGGAAGCCCAAAATAACCAAGTGTTGGGACCTACGCAAGAAAAACAACCTGCTCCCATGGAGGTGGTTGATGAAGCCCAAGATGAGGGACCTGCGGGAGGTCAAGAACCAATGCCAATGGACATTGACCCGACTCCCCAGGTCACCGTACCGTCCCAAATTGACAAACCACAGGAGGTACTGACAGTTGATGAGCCCACCCAAGCGGAAGGCTAAGCCGATGACCTCGAGCCGCGCATATGTCATGAACCTGCGCAGATGTCACAAGAAGAGTAGGACGAGTTCATCAGCGACTCGAGGTGGAAAAGGAAAAAGAGAAAAGCCACTCCCATGGAAGAATTGACGGCACTCCCGGTGGACCCAGAAAGGGACTTAGAACTTTTCATTTGTTCTGAGTTACCTGAACCGTACCGGTCGAGGATGGAGCTGTTCTTGATGTCCAACCTAGACGTGTTTGCCTGGTCCCACGAAGATATGACGGGAATCCCTTTCGAGCATGCTTGCCACAGACTTAACATAGATCCGACGAGGAGACCCGTATGTCAAAAGCGAAGGAAATATGGGCCAGACAAATACGCAGCTCTTACCATCGAGGTGGGGAAGTTGTTAGACAACAAGCTGATCAAGGAAGCTTTATATCCACAGTGGGTCGCGAACCCCATCCTGGTAAAGAAACACAACGGGACGTGGAGGCTCTGCATCGACTTCACGGACCTGAACAAAGCATGCCCGAAGGACAATTTCCCACTACCACACATTGATCAGATGGTAGATAGCACCGCAGGCCATGAGATGATGACATTAATGGACGCCTTTGCGGGCTATCACCAGATGACCAGGAACATACGACGTTCTACACCAACAAGAACATGTATTGCTGGGAAAGGATGCCGTTCGGACTCATCAACGCCGGAGCAACCTACCAAAGGTTGGTGAATAAAATGTTCGACCAACACATTGGCGAGTCCATGGAGGTGTACGTAGATGACATAGTTGTCAAGAGTTTGAGGAAGGAGGATCACCTCGACCACCTCAAACAGACCTTCGACATACTGCGCCACTACAACATGAAGCTGAACCCAAAGATGACAAGTTTCGGCGTATATTCTGGAAAGTTCCTAGGACACCTAGTTAGCCAACGAGGAATCGAGGTCAATCCGATGCAGGTCCAATGCATAATCGAGATGGGCATGCCCGATTTCGTGCAAAAAATTCAAAGACTGACGGGGTGCATGGCATCTCTGAACAGGTTCATCTCCAGGTCTGGCGACCAAAATCGTCCATTCTTCGAGGCAATCAAAGCAAACGCACGAAGGTACAAGGAGGCGGCCAGAGCAAATAAGCTGCACCTCAACAAACACTTCGTGTGGACAAGCGACTGTCAACGGGCCTTCGAAGAAATAAAAACATACCTGGCAGATACGCAGATCTTGTCAAAACCGATACCTGGTGAGAAACTGTACCTGTACCTGTACCTAGCTGCATCGGAGGTGGCCATTAGCTCCGTCCTGGTCCCAGAAGAGCCGAAAACATACCTACCAGTGTACTATGTAAGCCAAGTCTTACACGAAGCTGAGTTGCGGTATACCCCGACGGAGAAGCTAGCTTATGCACTGGTGATGAGTGTTAGAAAAATGAGGCCCTACTTCTTCGACCACCCGGTAGAGGTGCTAACGACATTCCCACTACGTCAAATACTACAGCGCCCAGACACCGCCGGACGTCTGCTGAAATGGTCACTAGAGATCAGCAAATACGGTATAACCTACGCACCCCGAACAGCGATCAAGGGACAAGAGCTCGCTGACTTCATCGTCGAGCCGACTTTCCCACAAGATCCGACGAGGGGGCTTATAGCTCCGTGGCACCTCTACGTTGATGGATCGTCAACCAGCGTAGCAGCAGGCACTGGCGTGGTCCTGATCAGCCCAGACAGACAAGTCTTCACCTCTGCAATCCGGTTCGACTTTCGAGCAACCAACAACGAAGCAGAGTACGAAGCTCTGATAGCTGGACTTAGGCTATCATTAGCTGTGGGGGCAACCAACCTTCAAGTTTTCGGAGATTCCCAACTAATAATATCCCAAGTTCGGGGGGAATATGAGGCAAAAGACCAGCAGATGATGACCTACCAGAAGATAGCCTCGCATCTGATCTCGATGTTTACGCAGGTCTACATCAACCAGATACCGCAGCTAGAAAACACACAAGCAGATGCCCTAGCCCGGCTAGCTACCAGTAATGGCAAGGCCGAATTCACGGAGGTTGTAATCACCACGCTGAAAACCCCCCGATTACAAAATAAATCAGACCTCGAGTGGGGGGCAGGAGGACAGTGAAGATGGTGAAGATTGGTGCACTCCAATCCAGAAATACTTAAAAGACGGAACAACCCCCGTGGATGCCTGGGAAGCTAGCCGACTAGTAAAGCAAGCTGCCAGATATACGCTGCTGGATGGCCAACTCTACAAACGCGGATTCTCTCTACCCTACTCAAGTGCCTAACTAAAAAACAGGGGTCCGAGGTGTTAGAAGAAATCCACGAAGGAATTTGTGGGAGTCACGCTGGGGGGGCAAGCATTGGCATACAAGACGATCAGGCAGGGGTACTATTGGCCCACTCTTCGCAACGATGCCATTAGCTTCGCGCAAAGGTGCCGAAAGTGTCAACTTTTTGCACCTAACATCCACTCCCCAGCCAACCAACTGAAGTCGGTTTTCAGCCCATGACCTTTCGCGAAATGGGGTATCGACTTGATCGGCCCATTTCCACCTGGCAGAGGCGGTGTAAAGTTTGCTGTTGTAGCAGTAGACTACTACACTAAGTGGGCTGAGGCCGAGGCTCTCACAACAATAACACAGGAGAGGATGATCGGCTTCATTTGGAAAAACCTGATCTGCCGGTTCGGACTTCCACAGTCGATCATCACAGACAACGGAGGGCAGTTCGATGGTCAAAAGTTGAGAGACTTCTGCAGTTCATGGAACATCAAGAAGCACTACTCAACTCCTTACCACCCACAGTCGAACGGCCAGGTTGAAGCGGTGAACAAAATTCTGAAACACATATTGAAGCTCCGCCTCGAGGAAAAGAAAGGGAGCTGGGCAGACGAACTCCCGGAGGTCCTGTGGTCTTACAGAACATCATATCGAGCCAGCACCGGAGAGACCCCGTTTGCCCTAGCCTTTGGGACTAAAGTCGTAGTCCCGGTCGAAGTCCAAAACAAAACTTGGAAGGTGGTTGGATATGACGAAGAAAAGAATGACGAAGCCTTGACAGTAGAGAAAGATCTGATCGAAGAGACAGAGCTTCGTCAGAAATGAAGAACGCCACCTACAAGCGTAGAGCGGAGAAGTACTACAATTCCCAGGTCCGAGACTGAAAATTCAGGGTCAGAGACCTGGTGCTAAAAAAGAAACTGACGACCCCACCAGGTGTGTTCGGGTTAAACTGGGAAGGACCGTACCGGGTTACCGCGGCCTGGCCAAACGGTACTACGACCTCGAAGACGCAGAAGGCAACGCCTCGTCGTACACCTGGAGTGCGGCCCACCTGAAAAAGTTTTATCAATAGGCTAGAAATCTGTAATAGACTAGCCGAAGGTTAGCATCAAAAGTGTTGGTAGCAACCGATGTAAATTACGTTGCTATAAGAAGTTGGGAAAATTTGTGAAATCAGAAAAAATTTGACTGTGTCCGGACCTGCGTGGCTCGCCAACTGTGCGAGCTACCCTAGGTCGCCCACTGCTCAAGCGAGCTCGCCAGCCTCAGCTCGCCAAGTGCCCGAGACTTCGTAATGCGCAAGGACCAAGATCCCAAACGTTGTAATCAAAATGCTCGTAGGCAAAGGCCAAAGTGCCCAAGGTAGCGAAGGTGCCCTTCCTAAAGGGTCACCAAGCACCAACTGCCTTAAGTTAGAAAAATTCACGAAAAAGACGAAAAAACGTCTAAGGTAAGGTTCATGAAACCCAACTGCCCAACGCAAATTAAACGAAGTACAACTCGCTACCCTAAGTGGTTTAGGACGAGCGATTCGCGACCCTAAGTGGTGTAAGACGAAGAATACGTACTATTAAAACAAAGGTACAATTCATAGTTTTAAGTGACGAAAAACGAACGATTCGCTTCTCAAAGTAGAGTAAGACGAACAATTAAGTACCCGAAAGATAAATAAACGAGTTAAGTAAAATTATAACGGAAAGCACAAAAACGTAAGTGGAAAGTGTTAGACAAAAAATGCTCGATTTCTATTCAAAAGACACTTAAGAAACTTTCAAGTAAAAAATACTTGAAAAAATCCTAAGTATGAGTAGTATTGCTGGCCACAAAGGTCCCCCAGCTAACCATCTGTGAATTGCAAAAAGCTCCTTCTAGGCGAGCTGCACATGCCTGACGAGCTACAACTACTTGAACGAAAAGTGAAAAAAAACTACAAAACGGAGCTCCTTCTGGGCGAGCTCTGTAGCCCGGTGAACTACTGAGACTTGTAAAATAATAAAGAAAACAAAAAAGCTAATCTAAGAGTTGGGAGCAGCGGGGGAAGCAGGCACCTCGGCAGGGGCAAGGGCGACCTGGCCGGCTGGAATGGCGAGCTTGGAGAGCGAGGTGATGTTGCCAGTGAGCCCACTAGTGTCAAACTCACTGGAGTCCAATGTGGCATCCCCCACAGCCTCCTGGAGTTGCTCAACAGTGAGAGGAGTCCGCCCCTCCTCGCCGGCGATCTCCTCCTCATTGGCAGCCTCCTCCCCGGCGCCGACATTCAGTTCCGGCACGGAGACGGTCTTGATAACTTTGAAGCGCGCCGGTAAGAAGTCGAGCGGAATGCCAAGCTCAGGGAGGTCGCCAATGTGTAGCTCGGTGCCATCAGGAAAAGGAACTCGGTCCAAGCACGCTTTGAAGTCGTCCACCACGGCCTCGACCTCGTCATCTTTGTGGGCTCGGGCCCACCACAGAGTCCTTAGGACTTCGGCATAGCACTGCACGAAGCCTTTGTCCGAGGCCTCAGCCCTAGCGGCGACCAAGTCCACCGAGGAGTATGCATCATTATGAAGCAAGGCGACCTCGTTTACCTTGGTCGAGAGCTCATCCTTTAGTTGCGAGCATTCCACATCGGCACTCTCCTGACTAGGCCCCGCTGCAAGGCCAGATCCCCCTTGGTCACCTCGTGCTTGCCGACCTCCTTGGCGAGCTGCTCGGCGAGCTCATCCTCCTTGGCCTTGATCTTGGCCTCCGCCTCTTGCTCAAGTCCGGCGAGCTTGCGCTGGAGGTCCTCGAGCTGCCGCAAGGCGCTCTGCTCAGCAGCTAGGGAAGCAGCAGCCTTCTCCTCAGCAAGCTTCGCCTGCTTCTTGGCCTTGTCGGCAGAGTCCGCCAAGGCGAGCACCCTCTTGTTCTTTTCTTGGCGACCTGCCTCCAGCTCAGCAGCCTGCTCCAAGGCCTTTTGATTGGCAAGCAGTAATCCACTCGCATAATGGGCCGAGAGGAGGAGGTTCTCAGTTAGGTTCTGCACATTGATAGTGGCCACCTGAGGAGCGGACCAATACCTCGGCATCTCGCTCACGGTATTCCAGACCAGGCCCTGTTGAAGGCTGCTCATCGACATCAGCGAGCGAGATCGATCGAAAGCATGCTGAGCCTCGTGGCGGTTTGAGTAGGCAATGGGGGCATAGCTGCGAGATCAAAACAGTTAGAAAAATGAAAAATAATAATGATAAAGACTAGGAGGGCAAGCTACTTACTGAACTCGCTCGGGGTCCCAACCCAAGAGCGTATCGTCAATGGCCCGCACCCCGAATGGAGACGGGGAGGGGGGCGAGCTCCGGATAGGTGTAGCCGCCAGTGGAGCAGTGGACTGGGCAGATCCACCTTGCCCGGACCTCGCCGAAGCTCGCTCGGCCTGGTCAGAATCCTCGTTGATCAAACCAGCATACTTGGTCCTCTTACGACCTTGGGGGTCCTCGTCGCGCACTCGGGACCCGTCGCCCTTGTGAAGACCCCTCTTCCCACGGCCACGCTCGGGGGTGGCCCCACTTCGCCCCCCACCTCGACTGGTCCGGGCGACCTCCGCAGTCTTTGATTTCGGGGGGATTTTGGCCTGTTCTTTCTGGGTCCCCGACCCCCATTCCTCGCCCTGCTTCCGGGCAAGCTCTGCTTTCTTACTCACATCCAGTGCGAGCAGCGAGGGCGGGGCGAGCCTGTTTGGGCGAGGTGGGCCCATAGCAAATCTGCGAGCTACCTCCTGATATGCATCCAGGATTTTGACCGTCGGGAAGGCGACCCTGCTACCGTCTGCCAAAAACAACAAGGGTTCGTTAGTATGTTGGGCGAGCTACCCCCCCAGGTGGGCGAGCTCAGTAGAGTTGTTAACCTGGAAGATCAGGACCTTGGATCGTGAGGTGGTGAGGCAAGGTGAGGAGCTCGACGAGCCTCAGACAATGGTGCTGAGTCAGGTGGGCAATATCTCGATCTTCTTGACTCCTCAGATAGCAGACGGCTCACACCACGTCAAACTCAAGAGACGTCTCGGGCTTCCTGCGGCTCGAGATGTGATGCTTCAAACCTGCAAAAAGGCAAGAATTAGATTAGTAAATTTAATTCAACCCACACACACTAAGTAGGCGACCTACTGCTAGCCTCCCCATATTCGTCGGGGGTTAGAATTTGTTCTCCTCGCCTGGAGTAGCTCGTCGAAGCTCGCCAGTCTCTGCCCATGAAGAAGAACAAATTCTTCCAATCGCGGACCTTATTCGGGAGGATCCCCAGGAATTTCTCTCCCGGGCGAGCTCGGAGGTAGTAATACCCCAGGCCATCGTTCACCTGCTGAGTTACGGCGAGGAGTTCATTGATCTCGGTGGTAGTTAGCTGGTTCTCGTACCCCTCCAACCCGAAGACCGCCAGCGCCGCCAGTAGATTACCCTAAGAGTTGGGAGTGAGCTGGGTGATGGCAAGGTTATTATCAAGCAGGAACCGGCCAATAATCGATGCAAGGGCAAAGTCAGCCCAGCCTCAACGGTGTGCACGTTGATAGCCGTCAACCCCGCCGGAGGTGCATCAGCTCGCTCATCCTTCCTCGGGGCGTATAGGAAGATGTCGAGCGGGATCCGATATTTCTCACAAAGATGAGGGAGTTGGTACTCGTGTATGATGCTGACCACCTCACTAGCCTTGTAATCAGATTTTTTCACCGCATCCCTGTATTCTCACCCGGGAAGTTCGAAGCTCCCCCCATGCTGGGCGACATACTCGTCCCAGTCGAAGGGGTGGACAACCTCGTTGGGGCTCTAGAAAACCGATGGAGCGGAACCACTCAACCGTGACCTCCTCCAGGTCGACGTCCACCTCGCCTATGTCGACGACCTCCTTGCCTGTATCGGCGACCTCCTCGCCTGCATCGGCGACCTCCTCGCTAGCCTCGACGGGCCCTTCGTTGCAGCTGGCAACTCTTTCTGCGACGGGACCTCCTCGCTAGCCTGCGACGGGACCTCCTCGCCTTCCTTCCATACCTCACAAACAACGGCACTGGAGGCCCCTTCCTCTGAAGCAGAACGGACCTCTCCAAGTAGCTCGCCGGAGTCTAGGCGAGCTACCGAGGTCACCTCGGAACTGGAACCAATCTCTATGTGGGGGATAGTTTCATCCTCAACCATGGGTTGTTTCTCAGGGTTACGATTGGAGGGGGTCCGAGGTTTCTCAGGGTTACGATTGGAGGGGGTTCGAAAATCTCCAAGAAGTCATCCGAGGTTTCGTCACCTGAGTTACGGTAATGGGGTAGTCGGAAAAATTCTAGAGCCTCCGGAAATGTCCAAAATTTCCGAAAAGCTTGAAGAAATTGAAAAAGAAAAAGAGGAATGGGTGTTCTACCTTGGGGAACGCCGGAAACTTCGTCGGAAATAAGGATGCCGTTCGCCGAAACTTGCTCTGAAAACTCGGAAGTGGAAAAGTGAGAAATGAACTCACCCTCCCCTATTTATAAGCGTCAGGGCGAGGTGTGATATTCGGAAAGTGCGGGGACCTTTTTGCAAAGAATTTGAAAGGTTACCATGATGGGCGCGGGAAACCACGCCTAAAAAGGCGTGCATGACGCCTGGATTCTCGCACCGCGTCAGTCGAGGCAACCGCCATGGCAGAGCTCGCCCTCCAGCTTGGCACTTGCCCGAGTGTAGTTCGCCAAGGTTCGAACCCTCGTCCGTGGAAATAACTTAGCTCGCCCACACATTTGACGAGTCTTGATGCGTGCGAGCTTGGGGCAAATGTTGACGAGGCAAACCAACACGATTGGCGTAGGAACAATTACGAAGGGCCCGCAGGTCACCGAGCTTGGCGAGGTAGACATCAGCTCGCCCAGGCCTCGAAAGCCCAGGACCAGCTCACCAATTGGATAAAGTGAGAAGAGCTCGCGAGGGAGCTCGCCCGCGAGCATGGAGGCCGAGCCGGAGCCCATTCCTACAATGCCCAGAGTATTACAAGGCCTGGGAGCTCACCCGAAGTAGCTCACCCATGTCCTAATGAGGACCTCGTCGAGGTCTGCCAAGTACGTATCCATCAGAAATGGCGCAAGGCAATGGAGCTCGCCGGATAGCTCGCCAAGCCCGAGAATCCACCCGATGGGTGTATAGATAGGATATATACATGTAGTAGAAAGAGGCATTAGAAGGAGAGCAGTATGGGGGACCAAGGCGAAGGTTACGGACCTTCGTCAACACCGGAAGCCAAATAGGCTCGTGAGGTGCCACCCAGTATCCGCACACCTATAAATAAGACCTCTATTGTAACTATTACACAATTCTAATACATTTCCAATCACAATACTTTCTCTCTCTAAGCACTCATTTTCTCTCTATCTCACCCTCCCAAGAACACTAAGAACATTAAATCTTAGGGCTCATTTGGTTCGTAAGATAAAAGTATCTATCCGTCGAAAACATGCATGTTTTCGACGGATAGATACTTTTATCTTACGAACCAAATGAGCCCTTAGTTTATTGTTTGATAGGATTAATATGTTATAAAGCCACATAAACAAACATCGTTAGTAAATTCTATCAACAATAACATTTGTGTCTTTTTAGTAGTATCTTGTGTAATTTCTTAAAAATACATTTGTGTTGCATTGTGCACCTGGTATATACAATATTAAGGTCATTCAATAATATAGATTTGAACTTTGAATAGAATAATATTTTTTTAAATATTGTGAATGTTTATCCGGACATCCGGGGGCTTAAATTATGTTGATTATCTTTAATAACAATACATTACTCAAATTATACTCCACCGAGGGCTTAATAACACAAATGAGAAAATTTCAGTCCAATCAGTTTCTCAAATGATTCAATTGGTACACGCAAGAAATAGGCCAATTTCGCAGCTTTTTGTTCAATTACTCGTGGAGTCAATTCTCATCAGTAAGGGTCAACAGAATAGTTTCCCGGCCTCTAATGTCCATGTTGATAGGCGAACTAAAGCGAGCTACAATGGAAGAATTAGTAAAATTAATAGCTCAAAAGGCCAAGGAGCTTGCCTAGTTGATCAGGTGCCACGTGAACGGTGAGGAGAGAGGAAGAATTCGCAAGGGAGCTCCCCTGAAGCTCGCTAAGACTAGGAGCAATAGCCCAACCCTCCTACCATCAACACATATCGGAACAACACAAGACAAGGGAGCTCGCCCAGTCCGAAGTGAAGTCAATAGCTACGTAGGGAGTTAATAGTGATGTAGTAGGACAAAACAATGTAATTAGAGCATAATAGTAGGCATGATGACGAGTGTTAAGGACACTTGTCAGCATATTAAGTTAAGCAGGCTTAATAAGTGCTACCTCATTACATGCAAACCTATAAATAGGGCCAATGTAACATTTTTCTCTCTCCAAGTTCATTATATCCAATTCTACTTTCTCTATCTATAAGAATACTCTCAAGATACATTTGATAATTATTGTTTGGAAGGATTTCAGTGTAATTCAGCCACATAAACAACCCAATTAGATAATTCTTCCAACAATTTGGTGCTAGAGGAAGGGGCTCGAACCTCCTATTATAAAAAATCGAGAGAAAGAGTGAGATATTCAAAAGGGTTCTTGAAGAACATTGGAGAAAAGTTTGAAGATTTGAAGGTGTTTTCCAGATTTTAGTATTTACCAGAAATTTGTGGACAAATTAAGGGAGTCAAGAATTCTAAACGCATGTATGCTTGTGATTAAACCAGATTCTGGACAAATCACCTGCATGCAAGGTTAGAAATATCTTTTGACCAACCCTACCTTTGTTGGAAATCTTTGAAGACGAACTACCCCACACTTGAACAACAATGTCAAAGGACAACATATATACCTCATCCATCTACAGAAGACGGAAGGGACGAGCTCCCCAACCAGGCTGACGGAGAGTCCTCACGTCAGCGAGCTCCCCAGCGAGCTGATGGGCAAAGACATTCCTCAACGGCATAAGATGGGCTGAACCCGGCACTTCAGACCCTACTCTAGAACCCTGACGAATTGGAGTGGACTATAACCCTACTCCAGGGGGTGCAGAGGCAACAATAGTTGGGCGAGCTTCAGCGAGCTCCCACCAACACAGCCCGGGACCAGGAGACTCAGTGCAGGTATACCACCCAGCCCAGGGAGAGAGCTGGCGAGATCTGCCAGAGCTCGCCGCCACCAACATGCTACCGCGAAGGCCAAGGTAACAGATAGGCTTGGCTCGCAAGGTGGGCGAGCTGGGACCCATGCCGAGGGCTCCACGACTCATCGGTCACGGGATATTCTTCAAGGCAGACTGGGGCCAAGATATGAAGAGATGGCCCAGGAGTCCATGCCGGCTTCGCTACCCCCGGTGCGAAGGGAGGAGTCGGACCTACACCCTCGTAGGTCCACACATGACAGATTAAGGAGGCCAGCCTCTGATAGACTAGGCCCGAACGGTACTCGGTAATTCCAGCACATCACAAATGACCTACCCCAGAGCGAGGGACTGCAGGACCGTACGTCTGTGAGGCGTGCGACCCTTGAACAACCTCCACAAGAGGTAGGCCACGATGATGAGCTGGCCACGCAGAAAAAGACCTTGGAACAGCTCCAAATGCAAGTGGCCGCCAAAAGTGCTGGAGCGGACACGACAACACTCCTGGTGTCACCCTTGGCACCATCAATTTTAAAGGCACCGGTCTAAAAGAAAATCTAATTCCCGATGATGGCCGCGTAGGAGGGAGAATCTGATCCTAAAGTATACATCTCTAAGTACGTGGACTTCATGATCTCATTGGGAGCGTCGGACGCCACTCAATGCAGGAATTTCTCATTGACCCTCGGGGACCGGGCCCACAGATGGTTCCCATCACTGGCCCCGGGGCCAATCCAGTCCTTTGGCCAGCTCACTTGGGAATTCCTGTCACATTTCTCTGGGTATGGATCATATTTGACCAAGAAGCACAGGCTTGCCAACATCCAGCAAGGAAATTAAGAGTCAGACTAATAGTACCCTGAAAGATTCGATAAGATTCTACTGAAAGGCGAGCATGTCAGTGAAGACACAAAAATTGTAGCTGTCATGGCAAGGTTGAAGAAAGGGACGGATCTATGGAATGAGATACACTTGTCCTGCCCTAAAACCTATGCCGAGTTTAGACATAAGGCAGGGGTGTATGTGGCCATGCAGGAGGCCTTGGCAAAGGAAGTCAGGAGCTTCGAGGAGAAGAAGCCGCAGGGTAAAAAGGCCGGGGGCACCTACAAGGCCCCAAGAAATTTGAAGTCATTTGACGGAGATGAGTTCAAAGAGAAACTGAATCAAGTATTGACAGTCTCCACCGATCACGTGTTTACTGTGGTTAAATTCAAGGCCATACTGAATAAGCCGAGCAAGATCCACCAAGACCACAGTAAACTCAATCCCAACAAATACCGTGCATATCACTAGAGCATCGAACACTTCACCAGCGAGTGCCGAGACCTGCTGAAGCAGCTCTGGAAATTCTACGAGGATGGGAAGCTGGCCGAATTTTTGAAAAAAGGCCCGGTGAAAAGACCAAGGCAGGGGAGGAGGGAGGAGACAGATGGCGAGGAAAATAAGGAGGATACCGATCGTTGTGGTCCCCTACACAACAGGCGTAGCCCACCTCCACCTCCACCTGCGCAGCAAGAGCCAAACCAAGAGATCCTTGTTCTTGAGGAACAATCGGGACCTGCCGGTGGACTAGCAGATGGTAGACAGTCCATCTCGAAGAGATAGAGAAAAGAGAAAGTGCGGGCTATCAACCAAGTACAGGAAGGCGGCTCCAGCTCCAAGCCCACTGCTAAACCAACTGCGGAGCTAACATTCTCGCAGGCGGACTTGGAGGGAATCCTCACTCCCCACAATGACTCGTTGGTGATCAACGCCAACATAATGAACACAAGGGTCCACCGACTGCTCGTGGACACCTGTGCCTACACCAACATCCTATTCAAAAACACCCTAGATCAACTAGGTGATTATAAGTCGTATATTGAACCGTGTAATCATACGATAGTGGGGTTTGGGGAAGCTGTAACCATTCCCCTAAGGATAATTAGGTTGAGTGTCGAGCTTGTATCGATCGAGGACCCAGAAAGGAGACTGACTAGATTAGTAGACTTCTTTGTAGTAGATCAACAGTCATCCTACAATGAATTTCTTGGTCGCCCCTTTATTTCTGAATTCAAAGCGGCATGTTCAACCTACTACTACTGTTTAAAATTCCCAACTCGTAAAGGTGTTGGAACTGTCAAGGGCGACCAGAAGAAAGCTAGAGAGTGTTTGCTTCACATTAAAAAACCTGTTACGCAGGTACTTATGTTCGAAGATGAAGTACAACACCCAGCGGACGAGCCAAACATCCTGGATGTCGTCTTAGTAGAAACTGAGCTGATGGAGGTGGACAACCAGCCGGATGGAATGAAGGTCGCCCAGGCTGAACAAGTTGACGAACCCCAACAAACGGTGCCGATGGAAGTTGATGAAGCTCCGTGAGAGGATGTGCCAACCAGTCCAGCTACGCAGGAACCAGCGGAAGCTCGTGAACCCACAAACATTAACGAAGAAGACGAAGACCTCAAACCCAGAGTGGGTTACGAGCCCATGACCAAGGAGGACGAGCTGGGCTGGGATGAACTCACGTCGGATCCGAGGTGGAAGAACAAGAAGAGAAGAGCTACCCCTGTGGAGGAGCTGAGAGAAATCCAGGTGGACCCCAACAGAGCAGACTTAGAACTTTTTATAGGTTTTGAGCGGCCGGAACCATACATGAGTAAGATGGAGGAGTTACTTAAAGCTAACCTAGATGTGTTTGCCTGGTCACATGAAGACATAACAGGAATCTCGTTAGAATACACGTGTCACCGATTGAACATTGACCCAATGAAGAAACCCGTCCGATAAAAGCAAAGACAGTACGGACCAGACAAGTACGAAGCCTTAACCACGGAGGTGAAGAAGTTGCTCGATAATAAGCTCATCAAGAAAGCACTCTGTCTGCAGTGGGTATCTAATCCAGTACTGGTGAAGAAGCCAAACGGGGTGTGGAGACTGTTCATTGACTTCACAGATCTAAACACGGCTTGCCCGAACGATAATTTCCCACTGCCCCACATTGACCACCTGGTGGATAATACTGCAGGGCACGAAATAATGACTTTTATGGATGCTTTTACAGGTTATCACCAGATAGCGATGCACCTAGACGACCAGGAACACACGGCGTTCTACACAAACAAGAACCTGTTCTGCTGGAGTAGGATGTCGTTTGGACTAAATCAATGCCGGAGCAATGTACCAAAGGTTGGTCAACAAAATGTTTGACCAACACATCAGACATACGGTGGAGGTGTACGTGGACGACATTGTAGTCAAGAGCTTGAGAAAGGAGGATCACCTAGATCACCTCAAGCAAGCATTCGACATAATGCGCCACTACAACATGAAGTTGAACCCTAAAAAGAGTAGCTTCGGGATACATTGGGGAAGTTCCTGGGCCACCTGGTGAGTAAAAGGGGGATTGAAATCAACCCATCTAAGGTGAAATGCATCATGGAAATGAAGCCGCCCGACTCAGTAAAGAAGGTTCAAAGGCTGACCGGATGCTTGACAGCTTAGAATAGATTCATCTCCAGATCCGATGATAGGAATCGCCCGTTCTTTGAGTCAATCAAAGTCAAACACAAGGACGATTTCTAGTAGACGAGCGAATATCAAAGGGCCTTTGATAGCATCAAGGAGTACCTTAGCAACACGCAAATACTGTCAAAATTGGAACCTGGAGAAAAGATATTCCTGTACCTGGCGGCATCAGAAGTGGCCATTAGTTCGGTGCTAGTACTAGTAGAAGGAAAAACACATTTACCAGTGTACTACGTAAGTCAAGCCTTACACGAAGCGCAGCTGCGCTACTCACCCCCGGAGAAGTTGGCTTACGCACTGGAAATGAGTGTTAGAAAGTTGCGGCCCTATTTTTTCAACCATCAGGTGGAGGTGTTGACAACGTTCCCGCTTAGGCAGATACTAAATCGGCCAGACACTGCAGGACCTGTGTTGAAATCGTCACTAGAGATCAGCCAATACGGGATAACCTACGTACCCCGAACAACAATCAAGGGACAAGCGCTCACCAATTTCATCGTCGAGCTAACTTTCCCACAAGCGTATATCACTGTTGCTCCTTTATGTAGACAGATCATCAACTAGCACAGCAGCAGGAGCCGGTGTGGTACTAATAAGCCCAGACAGACAAGTCTTCACCTCAGCAATTAGATTCAACTTCAGAGCTACTAACAATGAAGCAGAGTATAAAGCACTGATAGCTGGACTTAGGTTATCATTAGCTGTGGGGGCAACCAAACTTCAAATTTTCGGAGACTCCCAACTAATAATATCCAAAGTCCGGGGAGAATATGAAGCAAAGGACCAGCAGATGGTGTTGTACCAGAAGATAGTAGCGCACCTGATCTCACTATTCCAACAAGTCTATATTGAGCAGATCCCGAGGTTGGAGAATACTCAAGCAGATGCACTAGTCCGAATAGCTACGAGTAGCAGAGAGGTGGAACTGATGGAGGTTGTCGTCACCAAGTTAAATGACCCCTCGATGTCAGATTATAAATTAAATCAGACTTCGAGTGGGGGGCAGGAAGAAGGTGATGATTGGCGAACTCTGATCGAAAATTACTTAAAGGATGGATCACTCCCAAAAGATGTATGGGTAGCTAGTCGGTTAGTGAAGCAAGCAGTCAGGTACACACTTGTGGATGTTCAAGTATACAAACGTGGATTCTCACTACCCATACTCAAATGTTTATCAGAAAAATAAGGGTTAGAGGTTTTAGAAGAGAAGCACCAAGGAATCTGTGGGAGTCATGCTGGGGGGCAAGCTTTGGCATACAAGACGATCAGACAAGGGTATTACTGGCCCACTCTGCGCAAAAATGCCATTAGCTTCGCTTGAAGATGCCAAAAGTGCCAGCTGTTTGTGCCAAACATTCACACTCATGCAAGCCAACTTAAATCAGTCTTCAGCCCATGACCTTTTACAAAGTGGGGCATCGACTTGATCGGCTCATTCCCACCTAGCAGAGGCGGTGTAAAGTTTACCGTAGTACCTGTGGACTATTACACAAAATGGGCTGAAGCTGAGGCACTAACAACAGTAACACAGGAAAGAATGATCAACTTCATTTGGAAGAACCTAATTTGTAGATTCGGACTCCCAACGTCGATCATGACAGATAATGGCACACAATTCGACGGCCAGAAATTGAGAGAATTCTGCAGCTCGTGGAACATTAAAAAGCACTATTTGACACCTTACCATCCACAGTCGAATGGACAAGTAGAAGCGGTGAACAAGATCCTAAAGCATGTCTTAAAGATCCGTCTTGAGGACAAGAAAGGTAGTTGGGTAGACGAACTCCCAGAAGTGTTGTGGTCCTACAGAACGTCATACCGAGCTAGTACCGGTGAAACCCCATTTGCCTTAGCTTTCGGGACAGAAGCAGTCGTCCCAGTGGAGGTCCAAAACCAGACTTGGAAGGTAGTAGGATATGATGAAGAAAGTAATGATGAAGCTTTGGCAGTGGAGAAAGACCTACTCAAAGAAACCCGAGCTTCGTCAGAATTGAAGAATGCTACCTACAAGCAAAGAGCGGAAAAATACTACAACTCCCAAGTACGACACAAAAATTTTAAGGTTGGGGAGTTGGTTTTAAGAAGACGGTTAGCAACACCACCCGGTGTGTTTGGGCCAAACTGGAAAGGACCGGTCCGAGTCACTGCAAACTGGACAAAAAGGAGGTACGAACTTGAAGATGTGGAAGGGAAAGCTTCATAGTACACATGGAGCGCAGTGCACTTGAAAAAGTACTACCAGTAACAGCAGAAGGGTTGAAGTATGAGAAGATGCTGTTATGAAGTGAATGCTCAGAAGAATGTTTATATACCTTGGGATGAGAAGCTGCTACATTTTCTTGAGGAGTCTGTCCAAGACCATGTGTATGCCACTCACTCAGTCTCCCAAGGTTAAAATGAAAGACTCATTGTACAAACATGTGCCAGACACTGAAGATAATGTTACGAGGAAACATCTAGTTGGTACCTACATCAGTCCTAGAAGATGAAGATAACAAAGTACTTCCAGCGATTGGCAGTAGAGGAAGGAGAACTATAATTTGTTAATAGATTAGCGGAAAGCGCGCATTAGAAATGTTGATGAAGACTTCTATAAAAATATTATTATTCAATAAAGATGAATTTTTTCAGGAAATTATTTGTTCAAGCTTAGAATACGCAAAGGACACCGATCCCGAAATGTTATTGTCAAAGCTCAAGGCAAAGGTTGTTAAAGTGCCCAGGTTCACTAAGTGTCCTACTAAAGGATCACTAAGAACCCACTGTCCAGTGTTAGAAAAAATTCTCAAATGACGATTTAAAACGCAAGGTTTATAAAACCCAATCGCCCAAGAGAACAATAAAGTGCGATTCGCGGTCCTAAGTGGCGTAAGACGAACAATTTGCGATCCTAAGCGGTGTAAGATGAACAATTGCGTACCAAAATTAAAATACGAGCTACTAAAAGATAATAACGTGCAAAAAAAAAAGCCGAATAGAGCAGAAAAACTATACTTCATTCAAAAAATACATAGAAAATCTCCAAGTATTAAGAGTGATGTTGGTTACAAAAAGCCAACCAACTGGCTATCTATTAAAAGCACAAAAGAGCCCCTACTGGGCGAACAACGAGCTCAGCGAGCTACTAAAGGTTAAGCAAAAACAAAAATAAAAAGACTCCAAAGTCTCAGGAGCAACGTCAGCAGCACTGGTGGCAGGGAGCTCCGGAGCAGTATGTTGGTCCCTTACAGTGGTCAAGGTCTAGAGGGGGGGCAGGTGAATAGACCCTGAGGTCAAAAACAAATTTTCAAACTTTTCAAAAAGGAAGGATACTAGAACTTTGCAATAGCCTTTTTTTTTTTAAGTTTAAAAGAGTAAGTCTACAAGAGTTTTTTTTTTAAACTGGACCACAAAGGTTACAGCTATAGACTACAGAGTCTGCAGCTGCAGAGTTCAAAACTTTGCAAATCAAACAATCACTTGTAGACAAAATATCAGAGTAATTCTCACAATTAAAATTGTATTGAGAATACTTCAATGTGCAGCGGAATAAAGTGAGTGATCAATGAAAAACAATGTAAACAAGACTTAACAGTTGAGTGACTTATGAAAGTCTACAATTGTAGAGTCAATTTTTGTGAAAAACACAAGAGTTTTATGCACTTCAGATTTTAAAACAATGA
>JAPKLY010000030.1:1374610-1395489 GCA_026898435.1 Prunella vulgaris | reverse complement strand
TTTCTGAGTCTTTCAGAAAAATCTGACATCAGTGTATTCCCCCCCCCCCATACACTGATTTAACTCGTTTCGGGACCAACATCAACACAAGACAAGGGAGCTTGCCACAGACCTCGTCCAGTCCGAAGTGAAGCCAATACCTACGTAGGGAGTTAATAGTGATGTAGTAGGACAAAATAATGTAATTAGAGCATAATAGTAGGCATGATGACAAGTGGTAAGGACACTTATTAGCATATTAAACTAAGCAAGCTTAATAAGTGCCACCTCATTACATACAAACCTATAAATGGGGCCAATGTAATATTTTTCTCTCTCCAAGTTCATTATATCTAAAACATTACTTCTCTCTACTTTCTCTCTCTATTAGAATACTCTCAAGATCAGTGTTCTGAAAGTCAGCCAAGTCGGCCGACCCGTTATACCTCAAATCGGCCAAAAGAACATCTAGGACTTTAGTCGGCGTCTAGATACCGACTAGTCTGGTCTAGACGCCGACTAGTCTGGTCTAGGTGCCAAGTCACCGACTAGTCGGGTCTAGACGCCAAGTCGCCGCGACTAACACGGTCTCCAATTCGGCCCTGAAGTTTTTTTATTCTTTTCTATTTTAAACAAGTCAAAGATATACAATTACCATTAAATTAAAAATAATTTGATTTTGAGCCTCCAAAATTTTGCTTCTAATTAATTCAATGAGTAACAAAATTGTAATTGAGCCCAAATAATTCATCAATTTAATTCAAGAGCCCAAACTAAATTTTTTAATAAAATATCAATACAAATAATAATTTCATAACTAAGCTCAATAAATTTAATTTTGTATAAATAATTGAATGAAATATTACAAAATAGACAATTAAAGTACATTAATTTATGTATAATATATTACTAATTTATTAAATTATTTATTTTATTACTGTTTAGGTGTTTCCGACTAGTCCCCGACTAGTCGCTCTAGTCGCTAGACCCTAGTGGTCCGATCGACTAGCGACTAGCGACTTTTAGAACACTGCTCAATTTACATTTGATAATTATTGTTTAGAAGGATTTCAGTGTAATTCAGCCACATAAACAACCCAATTAGATAATTCTTCCAACAGTCCATATAAAGGAAACAACGAGCATAAACACCCTATTTAACTTCTATTCTAAATGATTGAATATCTTTTATACGGAATCAGAGGAATTTCTTTCGTCGTGTATCCTCGATTAATGCAACCTCAGATGCTATTGTTGATGTAATTTTCATAATGACGATTATGTGGCTATAATAACATCGATTACACCAACAATATGCTGAAATAGACGAACATGCGAGGTTTTATGAGTAAGCAGGTATGTCGTATATGTAAGCTCGACGTTCGAGCAGAACTTTGTTAGGGTAAAAATTTTGTATCCTTTATTCGAATGAATTCGGTTACATTATGTAGGAAATACAAGCTGCTGGATCGTCACCAGCCTACTTCATCATAAGCTGCTGATCAGCTGCCTGCTTTACTAGAAGCTACTGAACAGCTACCTGCTTCACTATAAGTTGCTGACTCGTCACCAGCTTAACAACTGTTGACTCGTCAGAGCGTTCTTCGATCTGGTTCTTTCTTCGTGTTTAATCAATTCTCTTAGACACATCAATCCGGACTTGATTAATTACTTCCTTAAACACGCACGTCGATTATTTCATTAACAGTTGCCCCCTAGCCTGATGTTTGTTTGAATTGTTGGATGAATAACGAGCATCAGGCTATTTGGATCTTCACGAGATTTCCCAAGTGCAAGGAAGTAGATTGAACTTGAATTGATCTGTCTTCCGCTTTGTTGGCTTCTTTGTGCTTGTATTTCCTTGTATTCATGCATAGATGCATCGGATGTGGCTTCACAGGATTCTAAAACCGTGTAACGAATATATAGAAGAACGCTACAGGCCTCATTAAAAACCTAGCCATAAACCACCCTTGTGGATAAATCGGTCGTAGGGAAAAAAGAGTACCGTGCAATCCTTCCAGATACCCGTAGGCTATTCGAATGCCTGCGTTCGTTGTTCCATTCGTGCGGGTTGAGTGAGCATTGTCTTCTTGTGTTTCTTTGTACCTGCAAGTAGATACATTTGTAGCTTTTTGATCTTTCTGGAGATCCTTCGTGTTTTGCTGGAATATTCAATGTATGATTTCTTGGCGAGCGCCTCCGCTTGGTTGCTTTGCGAATTTCGTTGTAGTATTGGGCCCTGCTTCTTTCATACTGATGGATGAGATTTAGTCAGCTGAGATGTCATCATTCACTCCGGTTGAAGGATAAATTACTCCTGCCGCTGGTGAATGTGCCCCCAACTGTTTAGGCTTGTTGGCTTTAGCATTCTTGTATTGTTTGCCTGGTGTCTGGAGTATTGTAGACGTCAGTTTTGCCTCCTTTGGTGGCTCCTTTTATTCTTCCGATCAGGATGCTCTTGATGTTCTTGTTTTATTTTTTACGAACTCTAATGAAATGCCATTTATGTCTAATCGTTATATATCGCCTTTTGCGGCTGTTGGGTCTTTAAGTTGCTCTGTTTCGCCTCTTTTTGGGAACAAAACGAATAAGACACTCGCGCAGAATTGGGCCATCAGGAAGCGTTCACTTCGTCCTTGGGAGCGTATCTGCGTCCCTTTGGTGGACATGAAGCACTGTCCCAGTATTACCGGGTACATCCACTCTGCTATCCTCCGGATCGTATGCAACGTCCTTCGGAGGGGCCTCGGATGCACACTTAAGTCCCTCTAGGTGTGGTCATTCAGGGCATCACGCTCTATTCTTGTTCGGAGAGTTGTTAGACATTTAATGCCGTAACTTTTCAACCAAAGAAAGTGTTAGCATGCTTGCGCTCTGGTGCAGGGCGTATCGGTATAGTATATTACCATTTTGTCACTGCACGAGGAGCGTGCTCGACCAGGTAGAGTCGTGGCTCTACCTGGAGCGCATTAACCCTCTGTAGCCACTCGTGTTAGGCGATTTCAATTAGACTGCGACCTTCTAAAAAAAGACCGTCTATAGCATTCATTATCTGTTCAAAACACACATCGTGAGCATCCTGATCTCGAGCTGCCTGCTTGAGTCAGACCACCAGCCCGCTTTTTATTAATTTAGCCAAAGTTTCCTTTGCCCGATGCTTGTGATCAGTATGAATTCAAGCTTTTTACTTCTTGATGATTTTGTGTGTCAGGGTCTGCCCCCAGTACCTTATTGGGGTATCAATGGTTTCGCGCCCGCATACTTGTTCGTCGTCTTTGATCTACTTGTCTCCTGGCAATTTATTGTTTTCTCGTTGTAGATCAAGGCGTTACAGTTGTCATTCCGTGTAAAATGGTGGTGTTACGGAAGAAGAGATGAGTTCAAATCCCGGCACCACCGGTGCCTGCGTCTGGCCCGGTTGCTCCTGTTGTTGCATCTGTTGCTCAAAAAAATCCACCAAGAAAATCAAAGCAACAGAGGAAAGATGGTGGCACTTCTGTTGGTGCCGCTGTTCTTTATCAACATTGCTTCCTGCTTGCTTCCTTCCTGCCCCCTATTCAACTGTTGATTGTGATATATGATCAGGAGTTGAATGATTTGAAATGTTCTGGGGTACTGCGAACCTGCATTGTTGATAAAGAATAGTATATTCTCCTTCAAGAAGGATTATCGCTTCAAGAAAGTGCATTGCCTATATAGGTGGAATCATGCCTCTGGGAGGTGCATCGCGGCATCGTCTATAAAGACGGAATAATCATGCCTTCAAGAAGGATTATCACTTCGAGAAGGCACATCGCCTATGGCGGCACGTCTTATAAAGATGGGATAATCATGCCTTCAAGAAGGATCATCGCTTCGAGAAGGCGCATCGCCTATATAGGCAGAATCATGCCTCTGGGAGGCGCATCGCCTATGTAGGCGGCATCGTCAATATGGCGGAATGGACATCGCGAATAAAGACGGAATACTCGAGTCTTCACCTATAAAGGCAGAATTATCATGCCCCCAAGAAGAATTATTACTTCTGGGAAGCGCATCGCCTATATGGGTGGCATCATCAATATAGGCTAGATATCATTGCCTATAGAGATGGAATAATCATGCCCGGAGGCATCTGGTGGGGGCAGTTCTCTCTTTTGGGAAGATACCTCGAGAATTTTACCTGGTGATATATCTGTGATCGTTCTTCCTTAATGTTTTAGGAAGTGTTGACGTCGTTCTGGTTCATATTGAGATCAAGGCCTTTATCGAAATAATGTTGATAAAGTCTACTTTCCTCGAGATAGATATATCTTCCAGTATGTGCCAGTTCCTCCAAACTGTTTGTCCGTGCCTGATATTTCTGATGGAATCAGCATATATCTTCTTTATTGAGGTGCTGACAGCTTGTAATGTATTGCTTTGGAGTGAATAACGAGATGAATGTGTCATCTACCAAAGCATAGCTTGAGAAGATGAAAACTCTATGTATCTGGAGATAGTTGGAGTCTTCTTCACGAAGTGTGATGACTGGCAATCCTTTGAAAGGAATGCTTGAGGACGGCTTGCCGTTCCATGCACTTGCTAGTGTAGTATTCAATGTTATGATGATACGCATAATATCTTTGCGTGCTAATCCATCGTGCTGGAAGGCATGTGCTTCTTGATTTGTCGTCGATTCTTCTATTGGCGTTGCGCACTTTCATATAGGCTCGTCGACGTTTACATTTCAATCTAGGTTTGAAATCTTGGCTGAGAAGGCACTCATTCGGTCGTTCGCCGTTGAGGTGCTTCTCAGGCGCTGATTCTGCCAGGATTGTTGTGTCTTGATTATGTTCTGCCCTTTGTACATTTTTTGAATGTTCGACCTCCATTGGTGCTACTTAGTCTTGCAAAGTAGCCAACTTCTTGGGTCCCAGTTCAGTTCGTACGAGAGAACTTTTAAGAAACATTTCGCATGATTCTGCAACACAGGAATTTTGCATGTTGTTAATGACATATAGGACAGATTATTTTTGCATTTATCTTGTACAAAAGGATAAACTGAAAGTCTCGCCCTTTTGTACAAGACGTATATATATGTGACGAAAACTTCCCCGATATCAGAGTCGATGGATTAGGCGATTCGTAGCCTTCTCGTTGGGGATTTTCTTCATCTTCATAAAATCTTTGCTATTGCCGCAACAAGTCTTGGAATTCATCTGTGTTGTGGTTGATACTCTGATGACATGCATAGTACTTGTTGGGATTCATCTTGCTTTTGATCTTTCAAGGAACAGCTCAGAGTCCCTTGCTAATGATAACATCGTAGACTTGTCTGATTGGGACGCTGAGTGTTTGATCCGGTTCTTCTTCGTCCATTGAATGATCGTTCAATGTGAGTGGAAAATATTTGCATTGAGTTACGTCGGACGCCCCCATTGATATCTTTAGCACATCGTCTTCAGGTCTAGGTAGAGAGTTTGATCTTCAGCTCACATTGTTTTCAGGTTCAGGTGGAGGCCCCAATGGGTAGCGCTCAGATGTCATTTTTCTTTCTTGACATTTTGATTGACCCATCTTATATCCTTTCATTTTTCTATTTTCCCAGATCAGGACGTTGCAGTTGTTTGGAGTTTGACTCTCCCTCGTTCAGCTTTATCGTCGGATGTTGGATTTCTTCTTGAATGGATGCTTCTGGGATAATAGGAAATTGAGGCGATGTTGGTGATTATGAGCTTGTGTTGTCCTCTGAATGAGTTGATAATTTTGCCGGTAAGTCTTCAATTGCTCTTTTCATCTTTAGAGGATCCATTCTCGAGAAACTGCTCATGATCCAATCATCTTAAGCAAGAGGATTCACACAGTCTTTCACTCTGAATAGATACTCCAGATGTTCGTTGCGGCCGATTTGCTTTGTGAGGATCTTGCTTTTCCACCCTCGATTGCCTTGATCATCTTGGATGGGTCGTCATTTTGTAATGTCCTTCCATGATGAGTTGTATGTTGATTCTTCTGTACTCTTCAATCGTATTTGCTTTCTTTTATTTGCTTGAGAAATATGGGCCAGAGCTTTTGATCTGGAGCTCTGGGCACTTCTTCCTGAATAAGGTTCACCAGTCGATGCTTTTGAGTGAAGCACGATGCTTCGGATCAGAACCTTCTTTATATACTTTTGTTGCCGGGTACTGGATCTTCAGTTGGATCTGTGCCGAAAGAATCGATGATGACAATGGTGCTTATGGGATTTATAAGGTTGAATCGTCCTCCGGGCGTAGTGACACCTTGGCCTGAAGGTCTTCAATTGTTCTCTTCATAGACAACAAGATTTCATCTGAAGTTTCTCCGTTAGGACGTGGAGGCCGTTCCTCTCGCTTAAAGCAAGCGGAGCCGGACACTCTGTCGCCTGGGTGTGACTTCGTAGAAATCTTGGTGGCTTCTTGAGCACCTTCAGGGCCTAATCTTTCCATTTCTGGTCAACGTAGTCGTTCACGAACTGACGATTTCTTTCCCTTGATTTGTTTCTTCCTTTGCTCGCTATCAGCTTCATTCTTCTAGTTGACGTTGAACAGTTCGTTCATGGACTGGTTCTTGATTCAGGTCGTATCTCAGATGGACATGCCGCTCTCTGTTGTTGTTGCTGTAATATTTGGGTAGCCGAAACTCCAGTGTGCTCCAATTGTCGTCTGTTTGTTGTAGCATTATGGATTGTCGTTGACTGCTCCGGTGCAGGTGCTCTCTGGGAAGGATGATTGTTATTCCTCCCATGAGATGTTACATAAAGTTGAGATACTTCACGAGATATTTCATGTAATGTTAGCTACTTTCTGGTGAGCGGGCGAGCAACTGAGCAGGTGACGACCAGCTGAACAGGTGAGCAGGTGGCGAATAGCTAGTGTAATTCTTCGCAGGTCCGCTAATTTTTTATTTTTAAATTCTTCCAGTTGTGAGCGAAGGTCTTCAAGGATGATTAGCAATTCTTTTGGAAATATATCAGCAATTTCTTTGCAAATAAATATATTCTTCGGCATGCGACTGGAATTAATCTTCAAGGCCGCCAAATTTCTGCACTTCTTGGATTGTGATTGATCTTCATTGACAGGACTTCATTTCTTGAATTTAATTGCTTTAGTAAGCAATTCTTCTTTTCTCGTTCCGTCACTTGAATAAATTGCTTTAGCAAGCAATTCTGTTCTTCTGGACCTTAATTGCTTTAGGAAGCCATTTTTTGCTCTGGGAGTTTAATTATACTAAAAAGTAATTATTTCCGCTGGGAATTTAATTGTTTTAAGAAACAATTTATTCCTCTGGAATTTGATTGTTTTAAGAAGCAATTTTTTCGCTAGAATTTAATTGTTTAAAAATAATTATTTCCACAGGGAATTTAATTACTTGAAAAAGTAATTTTTATTCCTTCTGAAATTAATCTTGCAATCGAATATAATTTTTTATTTTGCAAGACTAATTTATTCATTTGAGATGGGCCAAATTTAACTAAATAATATTGGGATAATTAATCTTTTTGAACCAAGATTAATTAATCCACCCAACTTATAGGCCTATATTCCTTATTCTTCAATAATTAATTGATTAGGCCCAACTAGAAAAAATTAGCCCACATAGCTATTTTCTTTCTTCACCAAATAAAACATTATTCTGCTTTGAATTGGTAAAAAGGTTTTGACTCCATCTAGCCTCAACATTGGCGGTTTCCACTTTTCTTTTTTCTTTTTTTTTTTGGCGTTGGCGTGGAAACTAAAGTTATCAAAGTTGAATTGGTCTCCCCAGTATAAAGGTGGCGGTTATTTACTAACCAAACCCACCAATTTCATCTTTCCATTCATGCTGTACGTAGCAACCTGCGTAACCGGTAAGTAACTTTGCAAGTGGACAATCAGAATATGTGGGATGGCGACCAGGTCTGGCCGTGAACAGCTGCATCATCGGTGAAGAGCTCTACGTGCTTGAACAGTTTGTACACGTGAAGAACAGAGATATGCGAACATCTTCTTATAAACTGGGGCGCGACCAGGTCCGAGGCGCAGACGCGAACAGCCGGGCGTATATGCGTGTAATCAACTCCGGCGATCAGCTTTCTTGCGGCGAGCAACTAGTTTGGCGAACAACTTCCAGGCAGTGAACAGCTCTTCTAGCGACCAACATCTATGAGCGAACAGCTAGTTATGGAAACAACTCGTTTCGAGTGGTTACGGCGAGCAGGTTCACATCCACGAACAACTAGGCATGCGAACGCGATCATGGAGCGATTAGCTCCTTATTTTTTCCTGGCAAACATCTTCTCCGGCGACTAAATCAACAATATCAGACGAACAACTTTTTGTCAACTCCAATCCAGGCGACCAGCTCTTATTATTCTTTGGCGAACAGCTTACTATGGGTGAGCACCAAGGAGAGGCGAGCAGGTTGCGTGCGCGGACGTCGGCGAGCAGGCTGCGTGCGCGGGCGTCGGCGAGCAGGCTGCGTGCGTGCGCGAGCAGGTCTCCGGGGCAACCAACCCGTTGAGTATTTTCGGGTGAACAGGTTCTTGCGAGCGAGCAGCTCGTCGGGGCGAGCAGGCCGTGGGAGCGAACAGCCAGCGCACAGCGAGCAGGCGAACAGGTCCTTTGGCGAGCATCCCTTCAGCGAGCAGCGCCTTGTAATAAACAGCCACTAATTTTGACCACCGATCAATTTTTGACAATCGACTTTGACCGAGTCCACCCTACTTTTTTCAAGGAAAGAACAGATATTGAACGAAGTGCCGAGATAACCATGCAACCTTTGTCGGCTCTTGTGCGTGTGAATCAGGATAAAGGAATCCGAGGTGGTAAGTGTCGGCGTGTGAAGGTGTGCGGCTGACCGGCTGTGCGCGGAGTAGGCGCGCTGTGTGTGTCTCCGATACCGGCGTCGGTGCAGTTAAGCAGAACGGTTGTATGGGTTACTTCTTGGCACGAGAGATGTGAGATAAATTTTTCTCTTTTTGCGATACGACAATTTCTTCAATCCGTAGATGGATTTTGCAATCAAATCTTAATCTTCTTTCAAGCCTTTAACCATTAGCAAGCTCCTGTTCTTCAAAAATTATTTGAACAGAAGGTTCAAGCCCCTCCTTCTAGACGAAATAACATCGATTACACCAACAATATGCTGAAATAGACGAATATGCGAGGTTTTATGAGTAAGCAAGTAGGTCGAAGCTCGTCGTTCGAGCAGAACTTCGTTGGGGTAAAAATTTTGTATCCTTTATTCGAATGAATTCGATTACATTATATAGGAAATACAAGCTGCTGGATCGTCACCAGCCTATTTCATCATAAGCTGTTGATCAGCAGCCTGCTTCACTAGAAGCTGCTGAACAGCTACCTGCTTCACTATAAGCTGCTGACTCATCACCAGCTTAACAACTGTTGACTCGTCAGAGCGTTCTTCGATCTGGTTCTTTCTTCATGTTTGATCAATTCTCTTGGACACGTCAATCCAGACTTGATTAATTACTTCCTTAAGCACGCACGTCGATTATTTCATTAACAGCTATGTTTTGAATTCTAGTATTGAACGAAACGTTACACCTAGATGTTCTAGATTATAGGCAATCTTACTCCACCAGTACCAACAAACTACATAAGGGAAGAAGCACTACACCTAGGAATCAACAACACGAAAACCTTGTTAGAAATTACCCCTTCTCTTATTAGGCTCGGGACTAAATGAATGGTTGGGACAACAAATATCCATCTTAAATCTTAAAAAATTCCTCCTGAGACTATACTTTTTTTATTAGCAAAAAGTGAATTTTATTAATATAGAAAAGAAAAGGTAAGGATACAAAAAATACTCTCAAGTTCAATATTTACAAACTAACTATATAGAATCATTTTGAGTTTACTAACCAATTAAAATCTTATATTATAAAAGGAGAAGTGACTTCCTAAAGTTGTGCCATGGGGCAAATATTCCTCCTTCAACAGCTGCCACGTGGCTAGATTGACCAACGAAGCAAATTAGTGTCATGGTTCGAATCTCTCTTCTCCCAAATTTAATCCGCCGGTTTCAATTGTTTCGACAGCCCATTTTATTTCCTGGGCCTCCCTCTATTGTTGGGCCGAAATAAATATACACATAAAATTAGAAACGCTCATCTGCTTCCGTTTCTTTCAAATTTCCCATTTTCAATCCTCCTAATCTATTGGGATCTTCTACGTCCCTTCTCCCTTTTCAACTGCGAAGGTCTCGGTGGACGTCTCCGATGGCAATGAAGCGATGTGGCTAGAAAAATACTGTTTGCAAGGGGCTGTTGCAAAGGAAGTTGCTGATGTAGTAATAGACGAAACTGTCGACGAAGGCGGAAACCGGAGATGGATCGACGATTAGACAACCTATGCAGGGTACATTATTTCTGAAACTACGCAAGCGATGCAGGGTAAAGATTTTTAGACCAATATATATTTTCGTATATCGTTGATTTGTTAATTCAGTGACAGGCTCACCAGGTATATTGCTTTCATTTTTCATAATCTTGATGTTGTAACTATTGCTGTTTCGCTAACATGTGAATAGAAGAAAAATGGGAGAGAATCTCTTTTGAAACTCAGTAATTAAAGAAATGTTTAATTAAAGAAACTGTTGATCTGTTACCTTTCATACCCCCTCCACTATAGCAAAGTAAAGTTGAAGGAGACGAAGGGCCTTGTCCAAAATCAACTACGAAGTTCTCCGCCTCTCCCTCTACATTTTTTTGTTGCTCGATTTATTTTGAGTTCTATATGTGTAATCTATTTTTGGCATGTTTCTTATCTTAGGTTCTCAACATTGTGCAGCGCTCAATCATAATGATACGACGAACAAAGGATGCAAACTGATTGCTAGCTTTAACATTTTCTAGCAGGTAATATTTTATTGTTGCGATCAAAGCTTGCAGTGTTATGGGAATCACTTGCATGATTTAAGTTTAGATTGAGATGATTTAGAATGTATTTGGGGTTTATGTTTGATACGTTAAGCAAGGATTAAGGTTGTTTGAGATTATTCAGAACTTCAACTGAATTGGATAAATGGGAGTTAAGTGAAGGAAAAAAATTTCACATTCAAAGCTTTTTTAAAGGATTTTGTGCTTGTGCTCATGTTGTCAATAATGGACTAACATTATGATGCATAATGAATAGAATTGAAAATTTTATAAGCCTTCGTTCTCCAACTGGGCAAGAGTTTCTGCAGGATCTCGAAGGAACTGCCGCTGGGTTTGACGAAAATATATTCACTGCACCAACAAGCCAAGTATATATATATGTCTGTTTGTTGGCTGAGACTTCCATTTACGTATCATTTGGTTTTTTCATCTCCTGACAATGAAGTTTATTAAGACTTTTGACCTTTTTTTTTGTTTTGCAATCGGAATATTTAAGAAAAATATCTTTGAAATTGTTGTTATTGGAGAAGAAACCCCAGTGTCCTATGGTGAATTCTCTTCAGTCCAATGCTGCTAGGCCTTCCATTTCTTGAATTTTTGTTGTTCTGCCTTTCTTTATATGTTAAAATTTTCTGATATTTAGTTTGAATGGTAACTGAATTATTGCTTAAGGACTTGAGGGCATTTGGTAAACAAAGAGACAGTTGTAGAATTTTGTTTGCCAAAATCGTGATGATTTCCACGCAAGTGAACGTGGTCGTTGTTGTCGTAGCAAGTTAACCAAGTTAAATATCGAAAACAGGGAAACGATGCGGTATCAAGTAAGTATAGAATGTCTACAAAAGGCTATAGCTAGGAAAGCAAGAAACAATCATGGTTTCTATCAACTAAATCAACAAGAAATAGTAAATTCTAACTATCACCTCAAAGACGTGAGCAAGTGTGAAGTGTACATGAAAGTAATCCTACTATGGTTCCTTCAGTGTCCTATCCATCCTAGCATGCAAAAGGTCTCTTGGTGTCTTAGTCAAGCCAACAAGTGTCTAGATCTCTCTACAACACAAGGTAAGCTCTATTGGATGTCTAGATCTCTCTTTAACTCCCAACACTCAAATTAAGAGGTCTAGGCTAATATGCAATTCTCATTGATTATACAAGCAATATATCAAACAGTTGGTATGCATAAGATTCTTACAGCTCAATTCTCTTTTCATTGCTAAAACATATAAGTCATACATTCCAATTAAACATCCCAAGCATTCATACAAGTCATTAATAAGAGAACTAATCCATCAAGATCACTAATTCATTCATAGGATTAACAAGAGACAAAATTCACCATAGTATTCATACAACCATGCAACAAGGAATTAGCCCATGGCTAATTGGAATTTGAAATCAACAATTAACATTCTAAACATCATGAATATTAACTAAAACAAGAGAATTAAAGGAAATCTTACCATAAGTGGAGAAATTGAATACAATCTACAAACCTCCAAAATGCCAACTCTTGATCCAAAGCTCAAAAACATAAATCAAACCGTAGAAACGTAGGAAATTCAATGGAGATTACAATGGAAAATACGGATTAAAGATCTAATGGCTAGATCAAAAGTTATGGTAGAAAGAAGATTGAATCTAACTAAGAACCCACTTAGTAACCTCTAATCTCTTTCTCTAAAACTACCTAATGATCTAACTAATGAATAATGATGGAATAATGATCTAGATGCCTTGAGAATCTGATCCTTAAGGTATTTATAGTGCCCACAATGCTTGTTCCAAAATGCCCTTCATTAAACGCGCGAAAAGACGAAACAGTCCTCGAAAATGGGCCAGTCTGGGGCATCACACGAATGCTCTATAGTGGCCACACGAATCGATTCATGTGGTCCAATTCGTACAGCCCTTGATCACACGAACCACAGAGGTCTTGCACGAATCGAAGCTTGTGGTCACACGATCCCGTGCTGCTGGTCGATCCTCGACTTCTTGTTTTCTTCATATCTTGAGTTCTAGAGCTCTGATTGACTCGATTCTTTTTGCGTTGCGACCCTCTCTTCGAACCCTTCGACATGGTATATCATTTGCCTCCATTGGATTAACTCACAATTTCTGAACTTTTACGAACTTGCTCGTCTTTTGCCGATTTTGCTCGTTTTCATTACAAAACATAACTTTATAGCCAAAAAGGGTTAAATGCACAAAGTATATCATTTTAGGTTCAAATATGAACATAAGCACATCAAAACCATATAGAAATGGATGCAAAAAGATGCAATTATGACCCTAATCATACCCCCAAACTAGATTGTTGCTCGTCCTCGAGCAACGAAGCGATAAGATTGGGGAATAATTGTATCGATGAAGCATCAAGCACACAATCAAATGTCATATATACATCACCTAATATCATGCAATCTATCAATGTAGTGTCATCTCATCAACCATCTACATAAACATCAATGCACACAAGATCAAATCAATGAGTCAAAATCCTCACTAGATAGTGTATCACTCAAACTCTCAAGTGTATGAGGTTCACTCAACATCACACATAGTACATCCACTACCATAAGCTTGATAAAAGTCTCAAATTCTCCACCACTTGACAAGTAATTCATCATCAAATCAAAGAGGACTTTTTATTTGGCTGTAGTGTTGGCTCTTTGGTAAGGGTGTGATATTTTTGGATAGAAGTGACTATCATACTAGTGGAGCAAGAGGTCAAGATTCCTAGCTATAATATCTCTACTCTTCCCAAGATAGGTTGCAAGTGATCAAGTTGCAACACCATTTTAACCACATAACATTTCTTTTCATACTTCTTCCTTTCAAGCATTTTTCCACTTCCTCTCTTTTACAATTTTGCATCACATCACCAACACATTATGAACATAAGCTCTTCTTCACATCTTTTCATTCAACACAACTTCCACTTTTTCACATCTTCATCTTTTGTTTCTTTCACTTTTCTTCACCATCTCATCCACCAAGCTTTCTTTCAAAGCACATGTAACCCTCATATCCTCATATAAGCTCCACTAGTAATAGGGAAAATAAGGCTCAAAATGAAGGATAATCAAGCTACAATCATAGGTTGCCAAAGGAAAAGGCCAAAGGCACAAAATGGCTAACTATGGAATCAATGTCATGGCATGGATAATTTGGCTAAGTGACTCATATAAAATCAAAGATGGCCTCAAATCATTTTTTGACAACTCATTACAAAATGTGATCTCAAACAAGACTCAAATCAAGTTCTGGAGTTGAAATGCACCATGTGGATCTCACATCAAAGAAATGTCATCCGTTCAAGATTGAAACGGGCAAAATAGGCTCAAACCTCACGGGTTAAGGTGATCATGACTCATATCATATCAAACATGTACACATCAATCATGTATCAAGCATCAAAGAATCAACTACACTATAGAAAAAAATTGAATTAAGCAATATACACACTACACTTAACTATGTACTATCTACATCATCCACACAATCATAAGCATATCTCATGCCACACTACTCAAAATTAGCAACATCATGGCAAAAATCAACAAGCAAAACAAGGCATCAACATAAGCATATGGTCCAAAGCATAAGAAAGCACTAAAATCATCAAAAGCATAGCATTGCAATGAGATTTACGAAATGAAGACATCCCCCCAAAACTTTTTTGGACCAAGGGTCTAAAAAGTTTGGCAAAGAGTGGAGAAAAGATCATGCAATGCACAAATCAAAGCACAATACAACAAGAATCAATAATTAAGCTCAAAGTAGCAATCTATAATCAAGCAAACTAAACCTAAGAATAGAAGCAAATAGGGAGAGATAAGTGTAAAGACATACCTTGAGATGGGATTAAGAATAGGAGAGTGACTTGCCACTTACACGAAAATATCCTTCTTGGCCAAGTGAAAGAGAATTCTCTTCAACACATTTCTCAAGCTCACAAGTCTCATCCATTATCCTTGCAAATCAACATTTGAAGAACGAACACACACCCCCAAACTTTGTCGGATTGTGATCCTAAAAGTTTGGAAAAAAGTGATGAAAATAGGATTTGCAAAGAATCAATGACCAATAAAGCATATATAAGCTCAACTAAACCAAGAAATCACCATATGTAACAAGAGGCAACACCCCCAAACTAGGGTAAATCACATGCACCAACAAAGGTAAGAGAACACACTACCTCATATGAATGTTCGAGAAATCCAAAACACATCCCTAAGCTTCACATTCCTTCATGAAAACAACGAGCAAACAAAATATCTAACTACAAAGCAAACAACAAAACAAGCAACATTTTTAAGGATGGGTTGCCTCCCATCTAGCGCTTGGATTTAACGTCCCCTAGCCAGACGACACCAATGTTAGCTAAATGGCCAAGGGTAATTGGCTTTCCTCCCATTATACAACAATTTCAAAGCATCATGATTAAGGAAACAAGTAGGATTTCTACCCCATACACCTACTTTCCTTTACATTTTATACTTGTAAGCACATGCAAATTCTTCTTCATTTCTTCTCAAAACACCATTCCACCCCCATTTCCTACTATCAAATAGATTCAAGAGGATTCTCATTTCAATCTTATCATCAATCAATTCAAGAGGCAAGATAAATTCACAATAAACAACATTATCCAATATAGCACAAGTAGAAGAGTCCAAGAGTTTAGAAATGCTTATTTCAAGTGTAGGCTCCTCCTCCACTTCATTTTATTGTTTTTCTACAATGATGCTCATGTCCATGAGTGGACCTTCATCTTCCTCTTCTTGTTCTTTCTCCATTCCTCCTTTTGAATCTTCTCCTTCCTTATCCTCCACTTCTCGTTCTTGATTCCTATCAATATATACAAAGGAAGTATCATATTCATTATCAGCATAAAGAGGATCAATATCATACTCAATATAATTGTAAAAAGGATTCATAAAGCTCTTAAAATCAGAAGTATTTTGAGCATGAGTAAATTTGATCTCTTCATAATCATCTCTAGCTTCTTCATCCTCTTCACTTTCATCGATTTCTTCTTTTTCCTCCTCCTTTTCACACTCTTCTCTTTCTTCTTCTTCTAGTCCAACCTTCTTTTCTTCTTGATTCCTAATCAATGTAGCATGAGGAAATTTATAAGCAATATCATCATTAATAATAGGAATCTCATAGTCAATGTAAGCATGAGAAGGTTCAATAGACATTTGAGCTCCAATACAATCTACAATAGAAAGAGATTTCTTCTCCTTATGATGATGATCATCATCTTCATCTTCCACATGCCCTTCTTCCCCCATGCTTTCCACTTCCCCTTCATCTTCATCATTACCCCCATCTTTCTCCTCACACATCTCATTGGCTTGAATGCTCAATTGCTCCATTTGGAACTCCAAACTCTTGATTTGATGACTTCGAGACATAAACATTTCATCAAACTTCTTGTTTCTCTCCTCAAAGCATCTTTTACCTTTCATTCTCATTTCTTCCAATTTCTTGAGCATTTGAGCTAGAGTCTCATCTAAATGGCTAGGAGGATTTTTTTCTTGATGGCAAGACATATGAATGGGTGGAGTATAGGAATATGACTCATCATAAGAGGTATAGGAATATGGATCCTCATAAGAGTAGGAATTTTGATAGGTGTATGGATTAGGAGAATAAGGATAAGATTTTTCTTGTGGAGGTGGTGGTTGATATGGGTAAGGTTGATAGGTGTATGAATTAGGAGGATATGTGTCTTGTGGGGAATACGAGCAATGGTTGTATTCGCCCATCTCAATCGAGCTCACTCCTTAAAAAACAATCAAGTATCAACACTCACCAAGAATAGTTAACAACAAATAAAGAAACAAAGAAAACAAAGTAAACATCAATACAAGCCTAACAAAGTGATCGTTTCCCCAGCAACGGCGCCAAAAACTTGTTTGCCAAAATCGTGATGATTTCTATGCAAGTGAACGTGGTCGTTGTTGTCGTGGCAAGTTAACCAAGTTAAACATCGAACACAGTGAAACGATGAGATATCAAGCAAGTATAGAATGTCTACAAAAGGCTATAGCTAGAAAAGCAAGAAACAATCATGGTTTCTATCAACTAAATCAACAAGAAATAGTAAATCCTAACTATCACATCAAAGAAGTGAGCAAGTGTGAAGTATACATGGAAGTAATCCAACTATGGTTCCTTTAGTGTCCTATCCATCCTAGCATGCAAAAGGTCTCTTGGTGTCTTAGTCAAGCCAACAAGTGTCTAGATCTCTCTACAACACAAGGTAAGCTCTATTGGATATCTAGATCTCTCTATAACTCCCAACACTCAAATTAAGAGGTCTAGGCTAATATGCAATTCTCATTGATCATACAAGCAATATATCAAATACTTGGTATGCATAAGATTCTTATAGCTCAATTCTCTTTTCATTGCTAAAACATATAAACCATACATTCCAATTAAACATCCCAAACATTCATACAAGTCATTAATAAGAGAACTAATCCATCAAGATCACTAATTCATGCATAGGATTAACAAGAGACTAAATTCACCATAGTATTTATACAACCATGCAACAAGGAATTAGCCCATGACTAATTGGAATTTGAAATCAACAATTAACATTCTAAACATCATGAATATTAACTAAAATAAGAGAATTAAAGGAAATCTTACCATAAGTGGAGAAATTGAATACAATCTACAAACCTCCAAAATGCCAACTCTTGATCCAAAGCTCAAAAACATAAATCCAACCGTAGAAACGTAGGAAATTAATTGGAGATTACAATGGAAAAATGGATTAAAGATCTAATGGCTAGATCAAAAGTTATGGTAGAAAGAAGATTGAATCTAACTAAGAACCCACTTAGTAACCTCTAATCTCTCTCTCTAAAACTAACTAATGATCTAACTAATGAATAATGATGGAATAATGATCTAGATGCCTTGAGAATCTGATCCTTGAGGTATTTATAGTGCCCACAATGCTTGGTCCGAAATGCCCTTCATTAAACGCACGAAAAGACGAAACAACCCTCGAAAATGGGCTAGTCCAGGGCATCACACGAATGCTCTATAGTGGCCACACAAATCGATTCGTGTGGTCCAATTCGTGCAGCCCTTGATCACACGAACCGGAGAGGTCTTGCACGAATCGAAGCTTGTGGTCACACGATCCCGTGCTGCTGGTCGATCCTCGACTTCTTATTTTCTTCATATCTTGAGTTCTAGAGCTCCGATTGACTCGATTCTTTTTTCGTTGCGACCTTCTCTTCGAACCCTTCAACATAGTATATCATTTGCCTCCATTGGATCAACTCACAATTTCTGAACTTTTACGAACTTGCTCGTCTTTTGCCGGTTTTGCTCACTTTCACTACAAAACATAAATTTCTAGCCAAAAAGGGTTAAATGCACAAAGTATATCATTTTAGGGTCAAATATGAACATAAGCACATCAAAACCATATAGAAATGGATGCAAAAAGATGCAATTATAACCCTAATCATATTTGATTAAGCCCATAGTCTTATATTATAAAAGGAGGGTCTCCCTTTTCCATGTGCTGCCAAGTGACATTTTTCCTTTCACCAAATGCTGCAAGTGGCATTTTTGTCAGTTCGTGTTCATTAATCTCTACATTTCTTTGTCAGTTATTGAAACGGAAAAATTCAATGCGAAGGAGTTTCAAAGGATCATGACACATGAACCGGAAAGACCATCGCACTTCACTCCCTGATCACGAGTTACGCTTTGTCTAAACACTTCAATCCAATAAAACTACTTTACTGCACCCGCACACTGCACGAAATGGAGAAAACCTGAGCAGAATTGAAGTTCTTGCACGATTATCAGGTCAAGAAATTGGGGCCTTCGGCGAGAATTCTCGCTTTGGGGCTTTTATCTAGGAAGAACTTGTCTGTTAATCACAGGGTTGTATCGGCGGGTAATCGGAATTCGGTCAATGCTGCTTGTAGAAAGCTTACCATGAGTTGGGTTAGGGGCCTAGGGCACAGGCGGTTGAAACCCCGAATATTCTGACGTGTGACTTCTTCGAGAATTAAGAGAAGGGTGAGAGGCGGTGTTACCTACTGGAGTTTATACTTTGCAGGTTTTAGCCCTTTGTGTCTTAGTTTTTTTGTATTTAAGGCCTTCAATTTCATGAATTTTTGTTGTTCTGTCTTTCTTTATATGTTAAATTTTTCTGATATTTAGTTTGAATGGTAACTGAATTATTGCTCAAGGAATTGAGGGCATTTGGTAAACAAAGAGACTGTTATAGTATATGATGAAGCCCACAATATTGGCAGTGTGTGTATTGAGGCACTAAGTGTTAGTGTAAGGACACGGATACTAGAAGGGGCATCAAGGAACCTGAATAGAAGATCCAATGAGATCGACAGGTATGTGCTTTTCATAAAGTGTTTTTATCTTAATATATAGTCTATCTCTGTATACCTTAGATGGTGTTGAGAATTCCAAAGAAGACACAAGAGAAACAGTCAGCTGGAGTATAATATGTAAATGAAACTATGATTAAAATCTATTGATTATAATTTCTGGCATGCTGCGCTGAATTCTTCCCTTTTAATCATGTCATTAGTCTTGTGCATTGCTAGCTGCTCTTTTCCTTGAATCTCACTATAAGTTAACTATGTTTATTCTAATATTCAATTCTTTTTTAAGATAATTTTGAAAAGCTGGAATTAGTTTTGTCGAAAACAAAAGCTCCCTCTATAGCATAACCCCAACCACCCAGTTTTTCACTCATCATTTGTTCTCCCTGCTATTTCTGGTTTATGTTGCGGCTGATAAGCCAAAATGTAAAGCGACGTTTGTGGACAAACTTGTGGAGAAAATCAATGAGATGAAGATCAATAATGAGAAGGCAGAAAAGGTTGATTGTTGTTAAGGAAATTGTATGGAAGAATTTGAACATATTTTTAGCATTTTTGGTAAGTGTATTTTTGGCTTTCATTGAAGGAAATGGAAGCTGCTGTAGTAGATGGAAATGGAACAGAGACAGGGAGCATATTTATGACAACTAATGGTGTTAAAAATGGTCAGCAAACAGGTCTTAGTGTCAATTTATTTTCTTTCTTAAGAATTTATGTTTAGGTATATTACATAGCAATATGACTGGTTGTTGTAGACACTGAATCCTCGATAATGGTAAGTATGTATCTTGGCTACAATTGACATTTGTCAAATTTTAAAGCTATCAAAGACATCTAGATTTTGTCTATTATCTCGGATGATGGTGCTGATGTATGAAAGATTACCATGAGCTTAATATTTCGGGTAGAGTTAGATATTTGTATTATTTAAGAAAACACTCAATTTTTTTTCTAAACCTCAGTATGTTAATCTAACGCCCCAGTTTTCCAAAATGCAATTTCGTCATTCTAGAAACCCGAATCGTCACTTAGTGACTGAAAATTCATACTATTTTTTTTCCTTCAAAAATAAAACACTATTAATGATATTAAATAGATAGCGGAAGCATACGTTTCATTAAAAGAACATGTACATAGCGGAAAGATATTTTTTTTGTTATGAAAGACGCGGTGGCCATTTCGATGATTTACTATGCTAGGATCTTTGTAAAAAGTTTGGCACAAAATAAACAATAAATAAGCTTTATACATCATCGAGGAATATTTTTTTAATTGTTCATCACTTTGGCATATTTATGAAGTTATAATAAGAGTTATCATCCTTAACTCCTTTTCATTTGATGCATGATAAAATATCAATACCGAAAACCGCATCACTCTTCCACTGGCACGAACTCCACCTCGTCGTATCCTGAAAAAGATTTATAAATAGGGGGGATGAGATTTGAATTCTCAGTGTGGGCGACCTGTACACTACTATATAGATTGGCAGTACGCAAACGTATCATTTTGTAAAAACATTTTTCATAGCCACAAAGGCTCATCATTCATCATATAGCCCTCAGGCTCTGTCCACCGTGGCGCCTAGCAACACAAGCCAGACCACTACATATCATTTGAGATACTTTTAATCATAT
>JAPKLY010000030.1:1340966-1366377 GCA_026898435.1 Prunella vulgaris | reverse complement strand
AATATTTTGTGAATCTGATATTGAATGCTACAACATATAAAAATATTTTTCTCTTCTAAAGCCAGAAAATATTTTTAAATAAAAAGTTTTGTTATTTCATATATATATATATGCATATGATATATAATATGAAAATTAAATAAAAAATAAGATAATTAAATGTGTGTACACCAATGTGGTAAATTTTCACGTGCTCTGATGAGACACGTCATCGATTGCTAGCCAAAGACTAAAAAAATGTGTATCGAATTGAAATTTCTTAAAAATATTAAATTTTTTAATAATAATCGTGAAACCCATGATTAAACTGAAAGTTGAGTAAAATGTGATGCATTTTTATAGAATTAACCCTGAAATATATAAGAAATACTTTTAATTATATTATGTTTATATAAAAATACAATTGTAATGAAAATGAAAGTTTCATTAAAATTTATGTAACGATTTTGCAATTTTATATAATATTTATCATATGTTATTACAGAACATGAAATAATTGATTGAATTTGTACAATAATTATCACAAAAATTTGATTGAGTTTATTTGAAGAGGGCAATTTTTATTTGTGGGTAATTTTATGTTGTCACGTCCAAAATAATAATAAAAAAAGATAATTGACTTATTTTATAAAGAAGTCATTCATAATTAAAAAAGAATCATATATACTATATATAAAATTAATTTTGATTTTTTTAATATATAGAAAAATATAAAAAAAAAAAAAAAAAAACTCCCTCTGTCCACTAAAAATGCTTACCTTTGTTTGCACGTGATATAATACAATATATCGGAGTTACTTTGGGTATTGTGATGTCAATTTATGAATAAAGTGAATACTTTTGGAAAGTATATTATATGTACTTTTAAAAAATATTCATTTTATTCATAAACGGACCTCATAATACACCAAAATATCATCCGGCATATTGCATTAAATCACGCACAAAGAAATGTGCATACTTTTAATGGACAGAGAAAGTATAGATAACATCATGAAAATAATTATTTTAACAAAAATTAAATTAATATTCATTTTATACTCACAAACCGTGCAATGCACGGGTAATATACTTAGTTACTAATAATAACATTAGTTTTTACGAGCAACAATTTTAGTTATATAAATAATTATTTTTGTTTTAATAAATAATAATATAAAATGTATGGCCATAATATTTTGATTCTATATTCTTATTTTTCTTGAGTCTACCTTCTCATTTTAATTTGCGTTATTTCAATATCCAACCACCTTCATATCGATATATAATGTAACTATATTTAATTGTGAAACTTCATAAACTAATATTAAAGTTTACATTGATTTTTTAAAAGATATATATTATTGTAAGCAATTAAAATTAATTGCCGAACTAAGAAAATAACATGTAGAAATTCCATGTTAAATTCAATTTATTATTAGAAATTCGGATAAATTTAATTCCTAAATAATAAATCAAATTAGGCCTCAAAAGCCTAATAAATCAAATTGGGTCTTAAAAGCCTAATAAGTCAAACTGGACCTAAAAACCTAATAAATTCAATTGGGTCTCTAAAGTCCGATTAAATATTTTTGGTCTCTAAAGTCCAATTAACTATTTTGGATTTTTAAAGTCATTAAGCCCGATCTTTAAAAGCTCAAGATTATCAAATCTGATATCTTTTGAGAATATTCCGCAAATCATATCTTCGGACCCATCAAATCTGACCCTCAAATCTAGAATTCTACACCTATAAATAGAGTCTTATTCTAGTCATTTTTCATTCACAACAACTCAAGAAGATTAGAGCTTTGAGAGGTGGAGCAACTCTGAAGATCCAAGACTCCAGGCATACTTGAAGATTCAAAGGCGTTCTTCATCAACAAAGGCATTTTAATCCAGGCTCAGGGTGCAAAGCCTCCGGTCGACATTCTTCATCAACATCGGCGTACGATTCGAGAAACACAACGCGAAGCCCCTCCAGTCACATCCACAAGTCCTCATCGACGATCAACACTACTCATCTACAACAACACCAAAATAGAGTGTCCAAAAGTGAACACTCAACAAAGTCCTTCCAACAAGGCAATATTAATTTGAAATAAAGCTTAACACCCTCAAATTAGTATCAACTTCATCATCAAATCTGGACTCAACTCCGACAAATCAACAAAGTCTTTCTAAAGGTACTGTTAATTCGAAACAAGGCTCAATGCTCTCGAATTAACGTCCAACTTCAACATCAAAAGAAGGAAGAGTATCCCTACTTCAACTAGTTCAATCAAAAGTTCTCCACACGGAAGAAGACATAAAAATGCTAAAGCAAACAAACCTAAACAGTTGGGAATATATTCCCTTCACCAACAGTAGGAATAATTTATTCTTCAGCTAAAGTGGATAGTGGCATCTCGGCTGGCTAAGTTTCATCTATTAGTATGAGAGAAGCAAGCCCCGATACAACAATGAAAGTCGCAAAGCAACTAAGCGGAAGAGCTCGCCAAGAAACTGTACATTGAATATTCCAGCAGTGACAAAGCACAAAGGGTCTCCAGAAAGATCGAAAAGCTATAAATTATTTGTCAATGCAACTATTTGCAGGTATAAAGAAATACAAGAAGCCAATGCTCACTCAGCCCGCATGAAAAGAGCAATGAACGCAGGGATTCAAATAACCTACGGGTATCTGGAAAGATTGCACGGTACTCTTTTTTCCCTACGATCGGTTTATCCACGAGGGTTGTTTACGACTAAGTTTTTAACGAGGCCTGTAGCGTCCTTCTGTATACTCGTAATCTGGGTTATGGAATCCTGTGAGATCACATTTGATGCATTTATGCGTGAATACAAGGAAATACAAGCACAGAGAAAAAGACAAGGCAGATCAATTCAAGCTCAATTTACTTCCTTATACTGGAAAAATCTTGCAAAGATTCAAATAGCCTGATGGTCATTATTCATCAACGATTCAAACAAACATCAGGCTAGGGGCAACTATTGATGTAATAATCGACATGTATACTTAAGAAAGTAATTAATCAAGTCCGGATTGACGTGTGCAAAAGAATTGATCGAGCATGAAGAAAGAACAAGATTGAAGAAAGTTGTGACGAGTCACCAACTATTAGTGAATCAAGCTGGTGACGAGTCAGCAGCTTATGGTGAAACAGGTAGCTGTTCAACAGTTTATAGTGAAGCAGGCTGTTGACCAGCAACTTATGATGAAGCAGGCTGATGACTGTTCAGCAGCTTGTATTTTCTATATAATGTAATCGAATTCATTCGAATAAAGAATATGAAATTTACCTCCTAACGAAGTGCTGTTTAAACGACGTGCTTAAATACGACCTACCTGCTTACATATAAAACTTCGTATACACGTTTATTTCAGCATATTGTTAGTGTAATCAAGATCATTATAGCTGCATAATCGTGCTTATGAAAATTACATTAACAGTTTGACGCTACACACCTTCCGGTTTGAAGATTTTTTTGAAGAAATAAGTTGAAAAGCCGAGAAGTTGTTTAAGAAATGGTATGAAGAAATTCAGTAGCATGTTGCAAGAATTGATCGATCCAGAAGAATTTGCAAGTTAATTACAGATTAAAGTTTGAAAATATGCAAAATAATTGAAGAGGGCAATGATCATGAGTCGTGGAAAGTGCTGTATCAACTTAGAATGCAAAATTGGAAAGTTTGTAAAATTTGAAGGATGAAAAATTCAGCTATATCGACGATTTGACGATTACCAGGTAGCCCAAAGTAAGATTTTGACGATTTTAACGATAAAGAAAGAGTAACCACTGTCTGGTTTGCTGCTGGAATTCAAGTAACCAGGTAGTTTGAAGTCGCTGGAATTCAGCCGGTGCTGCGTGGCTTTCCGCTACTTCAATATCGATACTAACAAAGTCTGGAACGTGTCGGCGGAGGATAAGACTGCCAGCGCATCACTTACGACAAGGAGAAGAGAAGCGGTAATATCTGCTAATAAAAAATTATAATAACAAATGAAAAGTTGTTCGCTGGATTGCCATCGCTCTAGTCGCTGCTCGCCCATGAAAGCTAGTCGCCGGGCAGAATAAGAGTGAACCGTGCTCGCGTCCAAGGTGATTGTTCACGAGTCACAAATTAATTCGCCGGAAATCTCAGCTGTTCGCGACCCTATTGCTCGCTGTTAAATGCTATGGCGTCGACCGCTTGAAAACCTGATTCGTGCATAGGGATTGTTTGATAATTGAAAATGCTGGAATATATATATATATATATATATGACTACAACAATTTGATTTATCATGATAGTCCTGGCAATAAATTAAATCGAGTGGGCCAAAGTTAATTCGCGCCAGATGTGATTTGGGGACCAAGGTTGTTCGCGTCAAAAATTAAATGTGTTTGTGCCTCTAAAGCTGTTTGCCCAGAGATTGCTCACGACGACTATGGTTGCTCATGCACGAGATTGTCCATGCCCAGATTTTATTTGCTCCTTCGAAAATCTGCAATGAGCGTACACGAGATGTTTGCCGATAAAAATTTTTTGCACACCACATAGTTGATTAATCGCGTATCACTGAGACGGTCGCGTGGATAACTTGAGAAAAATTTGCAAAGCTATTCGCCAATAGGAGATGTTTGCCTGGAGGGGCTGTTTGCCCGAATTTTATTTGACAAAGAGTTGTACGCCCATCCTATGTCCGCATAAGGAGTTGCTCGCTCGCCTTTCGCGCTCAAATGCAGCTGTTCGCGCTCTGAAGGGCGCTCGTGTATGCATACTGTTGCTTGCACCCAAGAGAACAATTCTTCGCTCTGCTTGTGAAATTGTGCTAGGGAAATTGTTTGCAAGTATTCGGTTAATCTTCAGTTTGAGATCAAAATATTCTCTAGCTAGCGTATTGAATGAAGTGGACGGTTTGGGAGGAAGGATATTACTATCAAGTTGTGAAGCTGCTTACAAGAATTTAGCATATATATCTTGACCCATTAATAAAAAAAAAAAAAAGCCACTATTTATTAGTGGAGTCAAATATGGAGGCAAGATAAGATGATTGTCGTGAATGTATGTTTGGTGTAGTTGACTCCCCAAAACAGGATTATTTCTATCAAAACACTGTGTTTGGAGATGGATTAGTCCCATAAAAAAAAAACACACAATTGACCAATTCTAGCATTCTATCCTTTGCCTTTGCGGAAAAAAAAAAAAAAAGAATGAAGAGGAAAATCAGCAGCGATGGGTTAAGGCGATGCAATTGAATCATTTGGGCCAAACTAATTTTTTATTAAAGATTGATGAGAATAGGCCCATACTTATTATGGATCAAAATTAATTTAATCTTGGACTCGGATATTCTTACCTCCATAATTGAGTAGTTCACCCCCCATTCACTTCACCACCCTATAAGAAACTCACATTCAAATCATTCAAAAATCGAAACTTGTACATTTGTCAATTGTAACTTGTCGCGGATGTTCACAGGGGCACGCACGTGGGTTCAAACCCTCCCTTCTCCGGCGGCGCTCTCGTCCCTCCCTTCTTCGGCGACGTGCGGGTTCGTCCCTTCTCTGGCGCATGGGTTCGTCCCTTCTTCGGTGCGCGGTTCACTGAGGCGCGGGGTTTTTGTTTTGAATTGGGGTGGGGTGAATTTGGAAATTAATTAAGTCATATAATGGTACAATGAAAAAAATATAGGGTGGTGAAGTGAACGGGGGGTGAACTACTCAATTATAGGGGGAGAATATCCAGGTCCTATAATCTTGGACCCATTCATCTTCTCGGATCATGATAAATTAAGTTCAATAATTGTTGGTCCATTTCAAATAAATTAATCTTGCATAGTAAATTAATTATTTGCAGGATTAATTCAAGAAAAAAATTGTTTCTTAAAGTAATAAAATTCCAGAGGAAAAAAATTGCTTCTTAACATAATTAAATTCCAAAGAAAAAAAATTACCTCTTAGAGTAATTAAATTCCACAAGTATGCGAGCGCAAAAAAAATCCACAATTAAATTCCACAAGCAGACGGCTCAATACTGAATCAGGCAACTCGATGAACAAGTATGCGAGCGCAAATTATTGATACCTCAACACTACGCTGGGGGACAGACCTTGATACACAAAATCATTAAGAAGCAACAAGCTCGATCACATAATGATCGCAAGTAGCAAGCGAAAGAAGCTTTAGCCAGATTGACCCTGGGGACAACATAAAGAATGACATGAATATCTCAATTCTAAGAATGACAATGAAATGGTATTTAGGCCTAATAAGATACAAGACGCAAATAACTTTAGTTATTTATCCAAAATGACGCTGCTTGAAATGAGGCTAAAGTTGTTATATGCTGAGTCACTAAAATGCATTTTTTAGAGGAAGCATTACGGTAATAAAAACCGATAAATGCTCTAGAAAAGAGATTGACATAATGACGATGAATGTCCATTTATGATGGAAAGGCCCAGAGTACTCCAAAGTGAAAAATCTCGGGAGTATACTTCAGATTTTAGAAAAATCCTAGGAGGGAGGCCTAATAAAGAATGTTTTTTACTCATCAATGCTGAAAATGTAAACGAAGCGAGGGAAACACCATTAAATAACAGGCAGCACGATGAGAGGCAGAATATAACATTTCATGTCATTTTCAGAATTGGGATACGTGTTATGATTAAAAAAAGTAAGAGTAGTCCCTACTTCAACTAGTACAATCAAAAGTTCTCCACAAGGAAGAAGACATAAAAATGCTAAAGCAAAAAAACCTAAGCAGTTGGTAACATATTCCCTTGACCAACAGCAGGAATAATTTATTCTTCAACTGAAGTGGATAATGGCATCTCGGCTGGCTAAGTTTCATCTATTAGTATGAGAGAAGCAAGCCCCAATACAACAACGAAAGTCGCAAAACAACTAAGCGGAAGCGCTCGCTAAGAAACTATACATTGAATATTCCAGCAGTGACAATGTATAAAGGGTCTCCAGAAAGATCGAAAATATGCAAATTATTTTTCAATGCATCTATTTGCAGGTATAAAGAAATACAAGAAGTCAATGCTCACTTAACCCGCGTGAAAAGAGCAATGAACGCAGGGATTCAAATAATCTACAGGTAATTGGAAGGATTGCACGGTACTCTTTTTTCCCTACAATCGTTTTATCCACAAGAGTGGTTTACGGCTAGGTTTTTAAGGAGGCCTGTAGCATCCTTCTGTATACTCATAATCCGAGTTATGGAATCCTGCGAGATCACATTTGATGCATCTATGCATGAATACAAGGAAATACAACCACAAAGAAAAAGACAAGACAAATTAATTCAAGCTCAATTTACTTCCTTATACTGGAAAAATCTTGCAAAGATTCAAATAGTCTGCTGCTCGTTATTCATCAACGATTCAAACAAATATCAGGCTAGGGGCAATTGTTGATGAAACAATAGACATGGATGCTTAAGGAAGTCATTAATCAAGTCCGGATTGACGTGTGCAAAAGAATTGATCGAGCATGAAGAAAGAACAAGATCGAAGAAAGCTGTGATGAGTCACCAGCTATTAGTGAATCAAGTTGGTAACGAGTCAGCAACTTATAGTGAAGCAGGTAGCTTTTCAGCAGCTTATAGTGAAGCAGGCTGCTGACCAGCAACTTATGATGAAGCAAACTGGTGATGATCCAGTAGCTTGTATTTTCTATATAATGTAATCGAATTCATTCGAATAAAAGATACAAAATTTACCCCCTAACAAAGTGCTGCTTAAACAATGTGCTTAAATACGACCTACATGTTTACATATAAAACTTCACATACATGTCTATTTCAGCATATTGTTGGTGTAATCAAGATCATTATAGCCGCATAATCGTGCTTACGAAAATTACATCAACAACGCCCTCGAATTAACATCCAACTCCAAAGTCAACTCTGGACCAGCTCCGACAAACCAACAAAGTCCTTCCATAGGTCAACGTTAATTCAAAAAAGACTCAACGCCCTTGAAACGTCCAACTCCAAAGTCAACCTCGGACTCAACTCCAAGAAACTCGCAAATCAAGTCAACATCAAGTAAAGACTCGAAGAGAAGAATCAGAGGATCAAATAGCGATTGGACCCAAATTAATCGCTTGATTTCTTAATTTCAACTTACTCTTTGTAATTTCTTTTCACATTATTAATAAAAAGATATTAATTTTTGTGAAGAAAATTCGTAGGTTACAAATTTTCGCACGCCCAGTGGGAAATTTCTACATCTCATCTCTTCTCTTCAAAAGAATCAAGCACCCAAAATGACATCATTCAAGGTCAAGATCCTGAGGATCGTTGACACAGGAATGACTGATTAGGATCATATTTGCATCAATTTGTGCTCATTTAGAGATAATTTTCTAGAATTTTATATGCATTTAGGGCCTTAATTGCTATCTATTTTGATTAATCGAGCTTAACGGTTGAGAAAGGTATTTTATGCTCTTTTTGTAGGAAATTACCTTTATCTTGAGTTTTGATAAGAACAATGGAAATTGAGTACAAGCAATGGACCACTTTCTACAATATTTGAAATACACAGCTGTCACACGACTCACGCATGCCTCGTCCACATCCATGCCACTGCTCAAACACACTTTTTCCCTGATCAACTCACGCCTACACAAATAACTGGATCTCCATCTTCATCTCTGCAACAACCGTCACCATACCAACACCAAATTACCTAAACCACTCCATACATAGCCTACTATGTTCTGTTCGCCATCATGCAAAGAAGTCCCTGCACCTTTCGCCAGATTTGAAACGCCTCTATCCTCAGCCAACTCCGTCATCGCCCGCAACCACCGCTCCACCGCTTCTCGCCATCTCTGTATCCGGCATGCACCCGTCTACCATCGAGAGCCCAGACGTGCCGCCTCCACCTTTGTCAGCCGCCCCAACCGCCGTCGTACGACACACCACTAGAACAGTCGCCAGAGTCCTTCTCCAAACCCGGTCGCGACCGCGATGCGATTCTCGCCACCTGCAATCACTGTTCTCGCTGGAGTTAAACTCTATGATTTGTCTGTCTCATCTTGATTAGAGTTAGAGTCTATGATTTGCCTGTCTCGCCTTGAGCTTATGAGGTATCGTCTGACATAAGACGTTAAAAATAGCGGTTAATGGGACGCATCCCATTTTCTTACTTTTGTTTATTTCTATAGTACTTTTTATTATTATTTTTTATTTATTAGTTTGTTAATCCTTGTTTCTCTCCGAGTGTGTGCTTTATAGGTTTTGGATGGTTGCGTGCAAAAGGGAACAAGAGAAAGATTTTGTGCTGATTTGAAGATGAGTTAATTGGTGCAAGCTGAGGTACCACGAACTCAAACTTAGAATTGCTTAGCAATCTCTAAGTTTGGGGGTTCTAAGTTTGGGGGAGTGATCATTTTTACTGTTATGCCTACACTGCACAGGTGCACATACTTTGTTCTTGTTACTCTTGCTGAGTGTTTGCGCTTTCTCTATTAGTTTTGGGAATATATCTGTATAAGTGTTGAGATGTTTTGCTTTGATCTGATTCTCACATGGACACCCCGGGCTCAAACTTAGAATTGCATAGCAAGTTCTAAGCTTGGGGGTGTATTTTATATTTGATTGGATTTCTATATATTTGCACAGGTGCACCTCCCTCATTCATGTTGAGATCATTGAATTTGTGAAATGTGTGGATACATGAGATTGAATAGGGTGATATTGGATTGAGAAGTGAATATTTGTATTGTTGAGTGAAGTGCATAGGAGTTTTCATTTGTATTTGAGTAAAGTGTGTAAGTCATAGATGCTTTGATGCTAGGAGTTGAGAGGAGATAATCTTGAGTCAATAAAACTTATCACAATCACATTGCCTGTGAGATTCTTGAGCCAATTCATGTTCATTTTAAACAGATGAAGTTTTCTTGATTGTGTGGTCCTCTTATTATGCTGTCGCACTAGAACTTGCCTTGAGTCTGATTTGAGATTACACAAAGTAAGAATTTTGCAAAAAATGAGATGAGGCCTTCCTTGAATTTCATGAGTCACTTAGCCATATTTCCCTACTTGAGTTCATTGATTCCCTAGTCAGCCCTTTTGAGCCTTATATCCTATTTTCTTGGCAGTCTATTTTTAAGACCTTTACCCGGCGTAGCCTTTTTACCCAAGGGATAGTAATGTTTGATTTTGTCGATTAAGAATTAATATGAATCGTGTTGAAAAGAAAAGAAAAAATGAATAGTTGGTGAAAGTGTGAAAAGAAAAAAAATGGTTAAGACCTTGCCTAAAAGTGCGAGGTGATGTTGAGAAAAGAAAGAAAAAGGAGTAGGAAAAAATATGAAGTGAAGTGTAGAGTTGAGATTGTGTTGAATAAAATATGTGAGTCTCAAAGAGGAAGATGTTAGAAATTTTCTGCTCTACTAAACCTTTAAGTCACTTTTTTCCAAAAGATATCTACCCTAACTAAAGAGCCAACATTACAACCAAATGAAAAGCCCTCATTGATATGCAATTGACTTACTTTTATAGTAGTGGAGAATAGAGACAATAGGCAAGCTTATTGTAGTGTAGTTATTGAGAGTGACATTGAGTGTTGAATTTTAACCCATACACTTGAGTGATGAGTGATACACTACCGAGAGGATTGTGATGGGTTGAGTTGAGTTGATGTGTTATTAATTCTTGATAACTAGAGTTGAAGTTGGTGTGATGAACATGATTTATTGAACACTTGTGAGCTAGTGTGTATGGAACTTGATGATATGATGATCACTATTTGATTTCAATATTCTCCTAGGCTTTATCGATTCATTGCTCGAGACGAGCAATACTCTAGTTTGGGGGAGTGATTAGGGTCATTTTTGCATCAGTTTATGCTCATTTAGAGATAATTTTCTAGAAGTTTATATGCATTTAGGGCCTTAATTGCTATCTATTTTGATTAATCGAGCTTTACGATTGAGAAAGTTAATTTATGCTCTTTTTGTAGAAAATAGCCTTTATCTTGAGTGTTGATAAGAACAATGGAAATTGAGTACAAGCAATGGACCACTTTCTACAATATTTGAAATACACAGCTGTCACACGTCTCACACATTCCATGTGCACATCCATGCCACTGCTCACACACACTTTTTCCCTGATTAACTCATGCCTACACAAATAGCTGGATCCCCATCTTCATCTCTGGAACAACCGTCACCATACCAACACCAAATTGCTGAAACCGCTCCATACACAACCTACTCTATTATGTTCGCCATCACACAAAGAAGTCCTTGCACCTCTTGCCAGATTTGGAGCGCCTCTGTCCTCAGCCGACTCCGTCATCACCCGAAACCGCTGCTCCACCACTTTTCGCCGTCTCTGCATCCGACACGCATCTATCTTCTATCGCTATTCCAGACGTGCCGCCTCCACCTCTATCAGCCGCCCCAACCACCGTCGTACGATGTGTTGGTCCCAGATAAACAATAACAGGTGTATGGGGGAATACACGTGTTATTGTTTATCTGGGACCAACAAGTGGTATCAGAACAGGGGTTCTAAGAACTACTGCTTTGCCATATCAAAGTAGTCACTTGAACTGATCTGACTAACCTTTTTAGAGAAATTTTCTAAGATGTCTACTCAAGCAGAAGGATCAACCAACACAAGGAATACAGCCACAGGAGCCAATACTAATATTGTTGGGAGCTCAGATTCCAACATGGGAACCAATCCTCTCAACCACTTGTCACACCATAAGATACCCAGTTCTCAGTGGAAGGATGACTTCTGGAATATCAGAATGAGGGCTCACCTAGCCTGTGTACATTATGAAATGCTCAGAGTTATTACCAGAGGTCCCTTTGTCTTTATGACTCTTAATCCTAGGATCACACAAGCACAGATTAATGATCCTAGAGAAGAGTGGCCTAAAGATGAAGATGACTTTACTGCCGATGAGAGGAAGAGACATAATCTTAACTTTGTTGCAATGAACATATTATACACAACCATCCCTGACTCTGTCATGGGAAGAGTTGTTCATTGTACAACTGCAAAGGAAATCTGGGATACTTTGGCTCTCCTGTGTGAGGGCACTGACAAAATCAAGGAAAATAAATTATCGGTGGCTGTTAAAAAATATGAACAATTTTCAATGGAATCTAATGAGACCATTGATCAACTGGATTGTAGGTTCACTGACATCATGAATGAGATAAACTCCCTAGGAAAGGTTTATACCAAGAGGGAGGTACCTCTCAAAATTCTCAGGGGACTCTCACCTAGGTGGGATGTCTATTCTGTCATGATGCAGAACACCAAGGACTTGGCCAACATGTCCATGCAACAAGTATTTTCAGAACTCAAGGCATATGAGTTTGATCTAAATAGAAAAAGGGCTACAGAAGAACCTTCCTCATCTGAGAAAGGAGTAACTTTCAAGGCAAGCAGTTCTGAAGCTGAACAAGCCAAGATCAAGAAGGTCAACAAGCCCTGAAAATCACAAAGCAAAGCTGAACTAAAAGAGGAGATGAACCTACTAGCAAGGAGATTTGCGAAGCTGAACTCAAGGTTTAGAAAGTACAAGAGATACTATCAGGATACCAAGGATAAGAAGAACTTCAAACCCAGATTCACTCCAAGAGATGAGAAGGAGCCTGAGAAGGAATCCAGGAGAAATCACAAAAGAGAAGAGTCAACTTCAAAATCAGACTCCAAAAGGAAAGACAAAGAAGAGACTGATGATGATGACACCAAAAGATGCTACCAGTGCAACAAGTCAGAGCACTTCCAGTATGACTGCCCTCAATTGAGTGCAAAAGAGATGAAGGAAAGGAAAGCTAAGAGGGACAGAAGACTGGAAATAAGAGCAATGGTTTCAGAAGATGAACAAGCCGCAAGCTCATCTGAGGAAATGTTCACTGACAGTAGTGATGATGATCTTTACTCATGGCCAATGAGGAACCTAAGGTACAATCCTACTCTTGTCAATTGGTAGATCACTCACCTGAGCTTAGCTCAGAGTCAGCAGGGTACCTCAACCTTCAGTTCTCATTAGAACAATTAATGGTAGATTTCTCCAGGCTGCAAGAAGCATACCTCACTCTTGAGGAAGAAAACAGGAAGCTAGCCAATGAGAATTCTAAGCTAACTGAGTCTGAGAATAAGGCAGATCTTGCATCAGCATCCCAGACCATTGCCCTGACAAATGAAGTGAAAACACTCAAGAGTCAGCTCAGTGTAAAGGATGAACTGATCAGGGGACTGACTGATGACCAGATCAGGCTAGCTAGTGAAAACAATAAGCTAATGATCCAAATTAAAACCCTTATCAGCAATGTAAATATGCTGAAAGAATATGAGGACTGTCTGCTAAGAAAATTAGAGACTCTAAACAAACCATCTCTTGCCATAGAGGAAATTTTGAGTCTACAAAATAGCTCAGACAGCAGACAACATCCTTAGAAGGTCCTCTAAACACTGCATCTACAAGCAGTGGAGAGAGAGTGTTTGTAAAGTCCTCTGAGAATCCCAGAAGGACTCTTTATAAGGGCTAAAGGCCTACTGAACCAACTGAGGAAGTGATAAAGCCTAGTAGGCCTATTGAAAAGGCAAGAACAGCTTATACACCTCCCAGGACAAACTCCAAACAGATTCAATTCCAAAGAAGAAATCATCCTTCAAGGAACAAGTGGAACAATGTTCAGTACACCTATCCTCAACCTAGATAATCCAGGCAAAGGACAAACTGGCCTGAAACCACTGTCCGGGGAGTTTACAGAAGGGTTCATCATAGGGGACCACTCTCATATGTGCCCTATGAGAGGAATTTTACCCTTCCTTATCAACAGCACTACAGACCAGCTGCACCAAGGTCCTCTAGGAACAAGAGGAATTTCAGGCCACCTGTTCCACAAAGGACCAACACTTATATACAGTCAACTCTAAGGGCATCTAGGGAGTCCACTGTCTATGTAGATGTTTATGGAAGAAAAATCAGCCAGTCCAAACTAAACAGGACTGTTAAGCAGATTTGGATCCCAAAAGGTACAGCTAACCAGATAGGACCCAACAAAAGATGGGTACCTAAGAATTAATTCTTCTGCAGGACACCATGGACTCTCAGGATGGCTGGTACTTGGATAGTGGCTGATCAAGGCACATGACAAGCAATCAGAGTCTCCTGACAGACTTCATTCAAAAGAAAGGACAAGATGAGGTTATGGTACCCTGTTGATAGGGTCAGTCCAGGTATCAAATGTATCATATGTTAGTGGACTGAAACATAACCTGTTATCTATAAGTCAATTTTGTGATAAAGGCTATAATGTTGAATTCTCAAGTAACCTGTGTTGTGTAAGAAATGCATCAAACACACATGTACTACTAACTGGGTCATGGAAAGAAAATGTTTATCTTGCAGATTGGAGATCATGTCCAACAGAGACCTGTCTAATTGCTAAAAGCTCCAGTGACCTGACCTGGCTATGGCACAGGAGACTCTCAATAAGATATCAAGGTTGAGTCTAGTGGAAGGGATACCTAATGAGGTGTTCAACAAGGATTACAATTGTAAAGCTTACCAAGAAGGAAAGCAAATCAAAGCCTCATTTAAGGGAAAAACAAATCCCTTCACTGACAGGATACTCCAACTACTACACATGGATCTTTTTGGACATGTCACACCAGTAAGTATAAATGGAAGCAAATACACACTGGTGGTAGTTGATGACTTCTCCAGATACACCTGGGTGATCTTCATGTCCTGTAAGAAGGAAACACAATTCAGGCTACCTTAACTCTTAAAGAAGCTATCTAATGAAAAGATTCTATCTATTGTCAAGATAAGATCTGATAAAGGTACTGAGTTCATTACTCTATTATTACTAACTATTGCAATAAGTCAGGCATATCCCATGAGACCTCAGCTGCAAGAACACCTCAACAAAATAAGGTGGCTGAAAGAAGGAACATGACACTTAAATAAGCTGCCAGAACCATGCTTGCTAGTGCACAAATTCCCAAAAAGTTCTTGGCTGAAGCCATTCATACAACCTGTTACACTCAGAACATGTCCGTGCTCACCAAAACTCAAGGCAAAACCCCTATGAGCTATGGAATCGTAGAAAACCCCAGGTATCCCACTTCCATATATTTGGTTGCAAGTGTTTCATTCACAACAATGGGAAGAGACAATTGAAAACCTTTGACAGCAAAGCTGATGAAGGAATCTTCCTTGGATATTCCCAAATCAGTAGAGCCTTCAGGGTATACAATCTCAGAACCGTTATGGTAGAAACACCCCATGTTGTATTTGATGAATCTACTCTTGAGTCCAGGAAAGATCAGTCCATCAAGGATATCACTGACAAGTCAGTGGATGCATATCTTCCCACATGGGACAATCTTGGAATAGAGAACTCAAGAGATGGAACACAGAGGACACACCAACCTGAGGAAATCAACAATGATGAAAGTGAGCTAAATGACACAATCCCAGCTCCTCTGGTAACATCTGTCAATGAAGAAGCTGGCCAAGCTGAGACAGAAACTAAGCCCAACATTCAGGGGGAACACAGACTAGACTGTGCTGATAACTTCGAAATAATCCTGAATAATGACTCAGGCCTCCTTCCCTCTGCTCTTTCTCCTGACTTACTTAATGCTATCCAAACTAGTGACTCAATCCCAGAAGAAGGGATATCCCCTGAGGATAACCCCACTGAGAGAGGATAATCAAGAAGAAGTTGGTTGACTGATCACCCAATCAACCAAATTCAAGGAGATCCTAACCCAGGAGTCAAAACTAGAAGCCTTCATGGTGAAAATGCTCTTTTCAGTTGTTTTCTCTCAGCACAGGAACCAAAGACAGTGGAGGATGCACTAAAAGATCCTAATTGGATCATTTCCATGGAAGAAGAGCTCAACCAATTCACAAGGAATCAAGTGTGGGAACTAGTCAAGAGGCCCAAGCATGCCAACATTATTGGAACCAAATGGGTGTTCAAAAACAAGAAAGATGAGAATGATGTCATAGTCAGAAACAAGGCTAGGATAGTTGCCAAAGGGTACTCACAAGTTGAAGAATTTGACTATGATGAAACATTTACCCCAGTAGCCAGACTGGAAGCTATCAGGCTATTCCTTGCTTATGCAGCCCACAAGAGATTCAAAGTCTACTAAATGGATGTCAAAAGTGCATTTCTCAATGGAGTCATGAATGAAGAAGTCTATGTGGAACATCCCCCTGGGTTTGTGGAAAGTAACATAGTATACAAGCTCAAAAAAGCTCTATATGGCCTGAAACAAGCCCCAAGAGCCTGGTATGACACACTATCACAGTTTCTCTTGGAGCATGGATATACCAAGGGGAGTGTTGACAGGACACTCTTTAGAATCACTGATGGAGATGACATCCTCTTCGTCCAGATTTATGTAGATGACATCATTTTTGGATCATAAAATGAGGATCTATGTACCAGATTCTCACACCTCATGAAAGGAAAGTTTGAAATGTCCATGATGGGAGAAATGAATTTCTTCTTAGGACTGCAAGTTAGGCAGTCCACTGAAGGAATCTTCATCAACCAGGCAAAGTATATAAGGGAGCTCATACAAAAATTTGGATGTAGCACAAGCAAGGTGGTCAGGGTACCTATGAACACCAACACCAAGCTGGAACCTGATGAAGAAGAAGAAGTTGTTGATCAGACCAGATATAGAGGGAGCATTGGATCTCTTCTGTACCTCACTGCAAGCAGACCTGACATTACATATGCAGTAGGGATCTGTGCAAAATATCATGTAAATCCCAAAAGGAGTCACCAGGAGGCCACCAAGAAAGTCCTAAGATATATCAAGGGTACTGTCAACATGGGACTATGGTACCCCTCTGATGATAACTTTGAATTAACAGGCTACTCAGATGCTGACTATGGAGGATGCAAGATTGACAGGAAGTCAACAACAGGAACCTGTCAATTTCTTGGAAACAAACTAATATCATGGCTCTCAAAGAAGCAAAGCTCAGTAGCAACAAGCACCTCTGAAGCTGAATGCATGGCAGCTGGAAGTTGTTGTGCTCAAATCTTATGGATCAGGCAGCAATTGAAGGATTATAATATCCAAGCCAATGAAGTGCCTATATTTTGTGATAACAACAGTGCAATTGCAATATCACAAAATCTTGTGCTTCACACAAGATGCAAACATGTGGATATAAGACCTCACTTCATTAGAGATCATGTGGAAAAGGAGGATGTCTGTCTTGTAAAAATCCACACTGATAAACAAAGAGCAGACATACTCACAAAACCTTTGGCTGAGGCTAGGTTTCATGAGGTATCAATAGAGTTAGGATTACTTGATCCTGAGTTAGGAAATTGATCAGGAGACTTCAGTAAGGGGGAACAATCTACTAGACTGACAAACTCAGGTCACTATTCAAGGGGGAAGGGTCAACTTGATATCAGTGGACTCAGCTGATAAGTCCACTAACATCTTCAAGCCAACTGATTAACAGTGGAACGAACTCCACTGAAAAAGGAGAAAGTCCACTGATAAAAACTGGACTGAACAAGTCCACTGTTTACAAGCCTGATACATCCTCTGAACTAACGGTTACTTTATTGGTAACTGTGCATAACCCAGATTTAATGCGATAATAAGTGTGCAGTAAATTCTCGGGAGATGAATCTAAAAGGAGTCTCTCATGAAAAGACCCATTTTTAACCGCCATTTCCTTAAATCCTAACCCTTGATCTTGATCTATCCCACTTTCCACTTTTAGTAATAATTACAATACCACTTGGGAAGATAAATCACTTTATCTTCCAATTATTACTCTCATCTCAACCATAGATCAATTTTCTCAAAGATTAAATCCCCACCCTTGATTTCACATATAAATAATTTCCACACTTAGCAGTTTTTCCCACGATCCCTCATTATTTTCAAAACACAAAACCTACAACCCTTGTTGTTCTGCATCCTACTTTCTCAAAAAAAAATGTCTCAAATCTACATAGACTACAAGGAACTCTCAAACAATAAAAACTTCTGGTATGACCCCATTGTCTGCTTCAATAACCCTAAAGTTCTCAATGACCCTAACCTTTACCATATAAGGAGAGCATTTGAATATGTTGAGAGTGCGGGGCTTACCAAATTCTTGTCCAATGGCCCGGACAAATGCTATGATAGACAAGTGCTTGAGTTTTTCATAGAAATGAAAAAGAGTGTAACCTCCATCAAATCTGTTATGATGATAGAGAAGAGTGAGTTAAAGAAAACCAAGAAAGGGGAGATGGTGCCTGTTCCAGTTATGAAGAGACACAAGTTTGTGCTCAAACAAGAGGACTTGAAAGACTTCTTAGGGTTGCCAAGTGAGGGTTTGGACCTTGAGACATTCATGGCTGGAGAGGAGGAGAAGTTTCTGGCCATTATCACCAAGAAGAAGGAACATTATGTTCCTAATCTCAACAAGAAATTGCTCAGACCAGAGTTTGAGATCCTGGCTGAGATTGTTGGGAAATGTCTGCTGCTAACCAGGGTAGTATTGAGCAGGTTAGCAAGATAAAGTTAAGGTTGATGACTGCCATTGTCCACACCACTGCAAGGACAAAGTTTAACTGGCACAGCTTCTTCATCTCCAACCTCAGAGAGGAAAGAACCAAGTTGAAGGAGGTAAAGGGGAAACTGGTTGTAGAGCACAAATTGTGCTATGTTACAAAAGTCTGCCTGATTTTGGAGAATCTAAACCTGAAGTACTCCTTCCCTGACACTAGACCTTGGAACAAGCCTAAAATCTTGTTCAATTCTGAAAAGCTACTAGAAAAGATGAAGGTTGATGTACCTGCAAAACGAAGTGAGAAGAAAGAAGCATCTGTCACTGAAGATTCTGCAGAGGATAGTCCTCCTGCAGATATAAAGAAGAGGGCACTAAAACCCAGTGAAAAGATGAAGTCTCATGACAGGAAGGAGATGGAAAAGAAGAAGGGAAGGCTAGTGAAGAAGGATTTTGTTGAGAGCAGAGCCATGAGCAGCAGCTCTGAGACCTCAACCACTCACTCATTTTGTAGAACAGTCTACTGAAGAAGAGGAAGGTATGAAATCCCCTATTTAGATCCTTGCTAATACTGCCCTGATGGATATTGAGGAAGGTGAGGAAGAGGAAGAGGAAGAAGATGAGGAGTCTAAGGAGACTGAGAGTGATGAAGAGGAAGAAACCTCCAAGAACTCTCAAAAGTTCAAGGAGGTAACTAAAATCACATCGCCTAAGCCCAAATCTCATGAAAACCCCACTAAAGGCTCTCAAAAGCCTGGATGTGAAGCCAAAACATAATCCCCAACCATACAGGGCACTGAAATATTACCTGTGATTGAAGTAGATGATAGTGCTGAAGTCCGGTATACTTATCTGGACTCTCTGAAGGAGGAGGCATATTATGAACTAGAGACCCTATATCCTGCCTTGAATTCTCATCCAACTCTCAAGGAAATGTTTGGAAGAGTTAGGCTATTGGTAAAGTTGAAGGATGGGTACATGTATGAGCTGCTGGAGACTGTGAAAGGGAAAGGGAAATCATACTGGAGGAAGGAGGAAAGGGAAATTCTGGAATTTGCACAAGTAAGAAAGACTAGCCTATTGTTAACTGAATGGGAGTTTGGCAAGCTGGTTGCCAAGAAGATGAAGGAGGCCAGAATGATAGAAGGGCCAAAGAAATCTGGGAATGATGAAGAAAATAAAGAAGGTGGAGAAGGGGCTGAGTGAGTCAATCAACCTGTTGAACAGTCTATTCAGGATTAGGCTATAGATGATCAGGGGACTGAAGGACAGGGCACTGAAGTACAGGATGCTGTGGATCATGGGACTAAGGGTCAGGCAGAACAGGTCACTGAGGGTCAGGCTATTCCCAACCAGCCTGAACCTCAGACAGCTCAGAAGGAAGGACTGCCCTCCCCTGATGTAACTCATGTTGCTCAAATTGAAGGAGTGATACAAAGTCTGGTAGTGGCAAGTGTGGAACCAAAGAATGAAAGTAGAGAGGTCACAACTCTCCTGACTGGGAAGATGGAGAACCTGGAAGTGTTAATGGAGGAACAGTAAATTGAGACTGCCATACGGGATGATTATCTTGAGCAGGTTTAGAGCTCAAATCTGACACTCCTCACAAACTTATCAATAAATGTGGACACAGCTGAGATGAATCTCACTAAGAAGATAGCTGATCTGAAGGCCAGTGTGGAGGCAGAAAAGTAAGCACATGCTCAGGCCATTGTGGCTATCAGACAAGAGAATGAGCAGGAAAGGGAACGGTTGATTCAGATCACCATAGATTCTATGGCCGGTGGCCTAATGAAGAGGATGGAGGATTACTTAACTCAGAGAGAAGCTTCCCTGAAAGCAGAAATGACTGGTGGTCAGACATGCATTGTCTACATTACCCACATAAGCGGCCACCAATCTAATCATTGAGGAGAAGCTGAAGCCATTTACTGATTTTGGAGCTGATGCAGCCTTCCATTTGAAGGCACTGAATGAAGAAACTGAGCACTGTCTCACCAGTCTCATGGTAGTTGAACAAGACACTGCCAAACACTATGTGGCTCTTGTTGAACTCTCAAGGAGTGTTAGCAAGAAGGGGGAAAGAAGACAATGAGATAGGCAGGATAGGCCTCTTGGAGGACTAACAGTTGGAGGAAAGGGGTCTGATCTTGAGAGAGTTGTTGCTGATGTCAGAGAAGAGATTGATACTCTTGTTAAGAAGATGAGCTGGCTACAGCCCATGAAAAGAAGAAAGAGATTTCTGATGAAGGAAGGGTAACAAGATTATCTAAGGCCAGAGAGCAGATTGTCAGAGAAAAGAGGCAGAGGGCTGCTCAGAGAAGTGGGAGTACATCATCTGATACTCAGATGACCAAGAAATGAAGGGTAATGATGGCCTAAGAAGAAGAGGAGGAAGTAAGGGAGTTGACTGCGGAGAATCCTCCTCCACTGGATAGTCAACTCCAAGCATTATTAGTTGAGAGCTCATTAAATGCCTGCTTAGAGTTAATGCAGCCGCCTTTGAAAGTTGTTGCTGAGAAAGGGGCCTGATCCTGAGAAAGTTGTTACTGATGTCAGAGAAGAGATTGACACTCTTGTTAAGGAAGAAGAGCTGGCTACAGCCCATGAAATTAAAGAAGAAAGTGATTGCTGATGAAGGAAGAGTAACAAGATTATCTAAGGCTAGAGAGCAGATTGTCAAAGAAAAAAGGCAGAGGGCTGCTCAGAGAAGTGGGAGAATATCATCTGATACTCAGATGACCATGAAGAGAAGGGTAATGGTGGCCCAAGAAGAAGAAGAGGAAGTAAGGAAGCTGACTGTGGAGAATCCTCCTCCACTGACCCAAGTTGCACCAAACCAACCTGAGAAGGTACTCTCCACTGAAGAACTATTTAAGTCCACCTTAAGTCCCCTGGCTCAAGCAGTGAAGACAGGACAGACTTTAAATGAACATAACCGACAGAATGCTGAGGAGAAAAAGAAGCTACTTTAGAGTGGATAGATGATGAAGCCTCCACCACCCATAAGGCCAAGCAACTTCTACTGGAGAATGAAAGCTAAGAGAAGACAAGCTCAAGCGAGTGAGCCAGTTACCAAATTCCAACACATAGATTCTTGGATTCCCAAGGATCTCAATGATCAATGGGAGAAGATCAAAAGGGAGTTTGTTTACTCCTACTATGTGACAAGTGAATTTGAGGGAGTTGAAGGTGATGATGTGTTCCATCAGAAGATGGTGGAAAACTGGCTTGTATTTTACCCCAGGGTTCTGAGTTCTTGGGAAGAGCATAATGGTGGAGAATGCTTTAAGGCCCCTGGACCCATTCTCTTTATGCCTCCAATTGATGCAAGTGGGGAGGTCAAGATGCAGAAGATCTTGGGAGAATGGTTGCTGGTCTGTGAGCAGCTTGGTTTGAAAGGTCACAGCATGGAAGTCTTACAGAAGAAGATGGAATTAAAGAAAAGGGTGTTCAATCAATATGACCTGGAGTCGACCTTTGCCAACCTCTGAAGAAGCGTGTTAGGAAGAAGTCTGGAGAAGAAGGAAGAAAGAAAAAGTTTATCTTTAATTTTATATTATTTTAGGCAGGGTAGTATCATCTTTTTATTACAGTCTGGAAATCATGTAAACTGTAATCATTTTTCTACTTAATGGAAGTATCTACTCTTCTTGTGCCCAAGATAATATCTCATTATCTGTTAGTCCATTTTATTCCTTTATAAACTGTCTAACTAACCTGCAGGTACTCATTCAGGGGGAATCTTCAGATTCAAAATTTTTCTAAGTATAAGTCCACTGATAAAAGTCAGACAGATTAGGTGTTTGTTCTTATAAAAAAGGGGGAAATTGTTGGGAAATGATTAATGAAAAGTTTTGATAAAATCCCAAAGACTCCCCTGATATACTAAAGAGTTGTAAGACTAAGAAAAATAATCTAACTGTTAGGAGGCTATGTCAAAAACTTAAAAAAAAACTAAATTACAAAAATCAGGCTACCAGACTAAACTAGCCTGATGTAGTTCAGACTAGCCTGATGAAGATTTAGGAAGATTTAGGATATACACCCACCTCTGAAGAAAGACACCTCTGAAGACTAAGTCAAAGAGACCTGAAGAACTCCCCCGAGAAGAACAACAAGTCTGATTCATTAAATGAACTTCAGCATTAATGAAGCCAGTTGCAACACATAAATGAAGTGTTAAATGCAACAAAAGGATTGTTCCAAGTCACTTGATGAAAAGACAGAGGACTTTAATATAACCGTTTGACAGGACTGAGGAACAATTAAAGACAGACCAATGAGAAGCTGCCACCTATGTACGGACCTGACATAAAAGACTGACCTGTCAATACCATGTTAAGAAGCAACCAACAACCTAGGAAGGCACACTTTTCAAAGGAGGCTGCATTAATACTAAGCAGGCATTTAATGAGCTCTCAACCATTAATGCTTGGAGTTGACAATCCATAATCTAAAGAAGATCTTGAAGAACGTTAAACCACAAAGATTAACATATTTGACCATCCCAAAATCTGAGAAAGATTTTGAAGAACGTTGGACTACCAAAATAAAATAATTTGAAACTATCTCTCCAACGGATAGTCTTTCAAATTATGTCTATAAATACAGAAGTTGAAGAAGAAGCTAAGTACGAGAAACAATCAAGCTCATCAGATTACAAGCTCTCTAAAGCTCATCACTCTCAAGCACTCGAAATTACACTTGTTTCCCAAGTGCTTACTGTCTAGAACACAACACTGCATTTAGGATTGCATTGTAATATTCTTATAAGCCTACTGAGATAATCATATCTAGAATCTGATGTACATTGTAAAGGGTTATCTCAACCATAGTTGGAATACTCAAAGCCCTAAAATTGTAAAAGGTTCAGGGCTAAGAGTGGTCAGAAAGTAAGCTGAGTGATTGTCTCAGTTTGAAATCTTGAGAGGACTAGGACTCAGGGATAATCCTAGTGATCAAGAGAAGTTGTTCTTGATCAGCGCACATTGGCACTATAAAACAAGGAATTCCTGACGTTAAGGAATTCTCATGTTAAATCAGGAAAAGTGGATGTAGGAGAGTTTAACTCCGAACCATTCTAAATCCTCCGTGTCCTTATTGCTTTACTCTCTTTGTGTGAGTTGATAAAAGCTTTAAAAAGGTGTTTACACTTAATCCGCTACTGAATTCATACTTTGATAAAAAAAACTCAGGCTACCTATCAGAGGACCTTTACAGTCCACTGATTGAGTTATCAGGTCACCTGTGCTTTTTAAGTCCACTGAAAACTATAATTTTTGAAAAATCTATACTGACAGGTGTATTCCCCCCCCCCATACACCTGTTATTGTTTATCTGGGACCAACACGATGCACCACCAGAACAGCCGCAGAAGTCCTCCTCCAAACCCTGTCGCGACCGTGACGCTATTCCTGCCGCCTGCAATCGCCGTTCTTACCAGAGATCCAAGCACTCAGCCGTTCGTAGCCGAAAATTGCCACACCCTTGTTCCAAGTGACGCAGCACAGCCACCGCAATCTGTTCACAGAAACTCCACGCCTCAACCGTCTGCAACAATACTAGAAGTCAACTGTTCTCTCCATAACCGCATCAACACAAAATCACACACGGCCCAACGTCCATCGCTCAACCGTCATCGTACGATTTCACGGCAACACATCTTAACTCTTTGCCCCTAAGGCTGGTAAGGAAAAAGAGAATTTCTTGGGCCCAGATTTGTTATTCCATTCATTAGGTCCAAACCATTTAATTAAAGCCCAAATTTCTTGCAGGCCCATTTTATTCTTTATAAAAGGAACAATTAGTATTTTAGAGCGGAGCACGCTGATTAGGGTCATAATTGCATGTTTTAGTACTCATTTCTATATGATTTTGGTGATATTATGTTCATATTTTACCCTATTATCTGATACTTTGTATATTTAACCCTTTTTTGCTAGGAAGTTGTAATTGTAGGTGAAAACAAGCAAAATAAGGAAGAAACGAGCAAGATCGAAAACAGTCCAAATTCTAGAGTTGAGAAAAATGGAGAAATTGCTATTTTATGTTGAAGAGCTTGAAGAGAGGATCGCAACGAAAGAAGAATCGAGTCAATCGGAGTTCTAGAGCTCAAGATATGACAGAAACAAGGAAGTCACGCATCGACCGAGACTAAGGCCTCGGGCGACACGGACTCCTTCCTCAGAAGACAGGCCTCGCGCGACCAACATCTCTGGAACTACAGACCTTTGTCGAGTGAGTATGTCGACCAAGCCTGGTCGACAGTTGCTCAGCTCTTGGATGACAAGAGGGCTTTCTGTCGACCAAGCTGTCGCCCGAGTGGTCGACAACTGCACAATTCTTGGGTGACAACAGCTCCGTTTTCTCAGATTTCAGGGCTATTTTCATATTTTCATGCATTTTAATGAAGGGCATCTTAGTCAATGATCCAAGGGAACTATATATACTTCCATCTCAGATTTTCTAAGGGACTTTTATCATTTTCTTAGATTCATATTCTCTCACTAGATTAGCAGAAGTTAGAGGTAGTTTCCAAGTGGTGTTCGTAGATTTTCATTTAAGATTTCGACGATTACTTGTGATCTACCGTTTGGATCGACGATCAGTTTTCTCCTGCATTTTTAGCATAGCTCAAGCTACATTTCTACCGATTGATTTTCAATTTCTATTGTCGGATCATTTTCTAGCTTCTAGAGGTAATCTTGTATCTTTTCAATTCCAATTGTAATAGGTAAATTCTTGAATACTTTGTATAATTCCTGCATAATGATGATAGCTATTGTTTCAATTTCTTTTATGTTTACCAAATTAGCCATGGGCTAATCCCTTTGTGTGTTGGTGTATGACTCCTATGGAGTAGTATGGTGATTATGTTGATCTTTTGATTGCT
>JAPKLY010000030.1:1260656-1340956 GCA_026898435.1 Prunella vulgaris | reverse complement strand
TGACTCCTATGGAGTAGTATGGTGATTATGTTGATCTTTTGATTGCTATGAATTATTGTATGATCAATTCTCTACTTTGATGGATTGTATAAATATCTTGCATGTGTAGTTAATCATAAGGGCCATTAGGAGATAGTCTTAATGAGAATTGGCCTATTTTCCTAAATCTTCTTGTACTAGGCCAAATGCATGCAAAGTGTTTGATTAAATTCCTAAGATAGTGAGAGCTATACTTAGTGAATAGGAAGAACAATTAGAGGCTTTAATGTGTTATTACGGAGACCTCTTGCATGTTAGAGTGGCTTACCAATTGATTGTACACAATTCTATAGCATGAGAAAGTGATACCTCACCATATGAAACATAGGATAGTACACTAGCACATAACTCTCACACTCGCTCACTTTGCAATCCAAGGTGATAGGTAGTTTACAAGTTTGACGCACTAGTAGACATAGATACTAAATCCCCTTTATTTGCTTTGTGTTTTTGAATCAAGAACAATAGTCTTACCTTACAAATCCCCGTCTAATTTGGGTTCGATATAAAATAAACTTGGTTAAGCTTGTCATTGCAATAACGATCGTGTACACTTGCACGTAGACACCTTTTGGCTAAACACACACATTAATTAGAATTCAAGACGCAGTAGATAGGAAACAGGGATTTTACATTTGGAAATTAGAAAATGCTTTGAGAAATATTTTTATTCTTATTTTAATTTTCAGGAGATTATTCACGTATTATTTTGCAGTTGAGATTAATTTAGGCAGCAATTTAAATTCTTGTTTAATTTCTTGGATTATTTTTATTAGTTTGATTTAAGTTTAATTTTAAGTTATAATTAGGTTTTATACATGTTAGTTATTTCAATTGTTCATGTTTTTATCTCCTTTGGGTTTGATCTATTATTGTTATTTTTGTCAACTCCCTTTGTCTCAATTATTCATGTTATCACTCATTTACACTCTCGTGTTAGTTAGATTAAATTCTTGATCCTTCATATTTAATTGCTTCTATCTTCTGCTTTAATTAGTCATTAGAGGCCGTAGGTTTAGAATTAGGGATTGAGAACAAAGTTTTTTTTACTTTTTATTTATTCAATTTATGCATTAGAGAATAGGAATTTATTTTCACACAAGTTTTAGTTTAGATTATTATTTATGCATTCTTAATTCATTTCAATTTCTGCTTTAGTTAGTCATTAGTTAGAAATCAAATTTGTAATTTCATTCTTGTTATTTTATTCCACAAATCACACAAAACCTTAGGATTAGATTGTCGCATTGCTTCCTTAGGGTTCGATATTATTATACAACTTGGTCAGCTTACCACTACACGATCCTATACACTTGTAGAAAGTGCATTTGTGTGTGAATACAAATCGCTACTCAAGTTTTTGGCGCTGTTGCAGGGGAAGCAACATAGATAGTTTAATTTTAGTTTTTGTGTGTTTTAGCAAATTTAATCCTTTTAACTCACTTGAACCTTTTGTAGGTGCATGATCACAAGGAGACAAAGAGGACATCTAGTGCCTTTTAATCTGGAAACTGAAGCATCTGCAAGAAGGAATTGATGTCAAAACCGTCAAGGTGGATACCGAGACATGAATAACCATGATGAAAATCAAGACAACGAAGAGGTCCTAGAGATACAAGGTGTACAACGTGCCCCAGCTGGGGGAAACCAACAACCACCTCAAAATCATCCACCACCTCAAAATCAAAACCAATACCCTCATTATCCACCAAATAATCCCCAGTATCCATATCCACCACCTTTCAACCCACCTCCATATCAATCGTATCCTCCACAAAACAATCAACCAAACAACTATCCATACCCACAACAATATCAACATCCACGTCCTCAACACCCAACACATATACCAGAGCCTAATATGTCATATGAGCCTCTCCTTGGCAATTTATATGAACCTAAGGTGAGAGAGTATTATGATGGGATCGCAAGACCAAATTCAGAGGCTGAAAGAAACCTACACCCTGCCTTTTTGAACATGCTGAAGGAGAACCAACTTGGTGGGTCAGATGAGAGAGAAGATCCTAATCAGCATCTGGCAAACTTCCTGAAGATAAGCGACACCATCAAATTAAGAGGTATTCCTAATGATGAGAAAAGACTAAGATTATTCAATTGGACCTTGAAGGGCAGAGCTGAGAGATGGTTGTCGAGCATTAATTCGATGGTGACAATTTTGGGACGAGCTGAGCTCCAAATTCTTTAAGAAGTTCTATCCACCTTCAAGAATGCTGAAAGCTAGGGATGCCATAAAGAGCTTTAAGCAACAGTCCAGGGAGTCTATGTCTGAAGTTCAGGAGAGATATCAGAGTCTGTTGTTAGCATGTCCTAAGCATGGACTCAGGGAGGAAGAGATACTTCTGACATTCACATTTGGGTTGAATGAGAGAGACAAAAGTTATCTAAATTCTTGTGCAGGGGATCGGTGTGGACTAGGACAGTGAGACAGATAAATGATATCATCGAGAACATCGCTGCCAATGACTCATTTCAGAGTGAAGGAGTATATGGAAGCAATGACAGGGTAGCTCAGATGGAAGAAGAATGTAAGAACCTGAGGAGCATGATGATGATGTTCATGCAAGAGAAGATGGGAAACCTTTCCCAACCTGCACCATCTGGCCAAGTAAATCAAGTTTGCGAAACCTCTCAACCCCAGGGCTTCTCACAACCACCAGTTGAGGAGGCAAATTTCATGGGTAGACAATCATACCAAGGGTTATACCAACAACATAACTATGGAAATTCTCAAGGACCGAGACCATATGTTGCACCAGCCTTTCAGCAGAAGTACCAGAACAACTACCCAACCAATCAACCCTATAATCCCAATTCTAGAAAGCATGAGGATTTTTCCTACTCCAACCCAAAAGCTGTTATTCAACTTCCACCAGGGATTCATCTGGGATCGAAACCTCCAAATAGCGAAGGGAAAGCCACAACAGACGAGATGCTTGCTTTACTTCTAAAGAAAGTGGAGAAAATAGAGGAGAGTAACAAGAGGATTGGTGAAGGTTTGAAGGCCACCAATTCCCAAGTAAAGACCCTGGAGTTTAAATTTTGGCAAATGGCAAGCTTTTTGGGTCCACAGATGAATAAAGGAAAATTCACTTCCACTACTTCGCAGAACCCGAGGGAACACTGCCAAGCAATTGAACTTAGGAGTCGAATGAAGTATGAGGGCCCCTCAATGCTAGTTGATGATCCTGGGCATGAGCATGTTGAGATTGGGAGTAGGTGAAGAAGCTCTTGAGAGGAGTAGGGAGAAAGGGAAGCAAAAAGTTGATGAGGCACCAGCAGATAAGTTTGTCTCTAAGTGGAAGAAAGCAAAGGATGCAAGGGAGAACAAGAAGAAGACAGAGGTTGATGAGTGGGGAGTACCAAAATATGTGGTACTGGTCCCATACCCACAGAGATTCATCAAGAAGAATCTCGATGAGAAGTTCGGGAAATTCTTGGAGGTATTCAAGAAACTCTACATCAATATCCACTTCTACGAAGCACTAGAGCAAATGCCTAGCTATGCAAAATTTTTGAACGATTTGCTAGCTAAGAGACGAAGAATAGATGAGCCTGAGGTGGTGAAGCTCACCAAGGACTGTAGTGCCTTGCTACAAAAGAATTTGCCAACAAAGATGAATGATCCAGGCAGTTTTACTATCTCATGTGATATGGGTAATTGAGTGGTCAGGAATGCATTGTGTGACTTAGGGGCAAGTATCAATTTGATGCCTTTTTTCCATTTAGAATAGTCTCAATCAGGGAGATATGAAGTCCACTTCCACAACCCTGCAATTAGCTGATGGTTCTACTACTACTCCGAATGGTTTTGTAGAAGATGTGCTAGTGAAGGTGGAGAAGTTTGTGTTCCCAACTGATTTTTATGCCTTGGAGATGGAGGAAGACAAAGATGTTCCTCTCATATTGGGTAGGCCATTCCTCTCGCCTGCGAGAGCGGTGATCGATGTGCACAATGGCAAGCTTACCCTGAAATTCAATGACGAGGAGATTCACTTTTCTATCCATAACTCAATGAAGTACCCAATGGAGAATGAGACATGTCAAACACTTGACATTGTGAATACCTGTGTTGCAGAAACATTTGAATCATCTTCTATCTCTATCTTTTCTCCTGATTATGTTATTCCTTCTTATATTAGTGATACTCATATGCTTGTTACTAATGACTTTGAGACCTGCAAGCACTTGGAAGGAGTACTCGAGATGAATGAGGTTAGGGATAATAAAGCAACTCAGGAACTGGAGGAGTTCAAGGAGCATGAGACTGAGAAGAAATGACCAACCTAAAGCCACTTCCAGAGCATCTGAAGTATGCTTTTCTGGATGAGAATGAATTGTATTCGGTAATTGAGTCTTCTTCCCTTGAAAATAATGATCTTGTTAGATTACTTGATGTGTTGAAAAGGCATAAATCCTTCTATTTGCATGCATAAGATTAGGCTAGAGGAAGGTAGCAAACCAGTAGTACAACATCAACGTAGAGTTAATCCCATAATTCGGGAAGTCATTAAAAATGAAGTGCTTAAATAGTTGAATGCTGGAATGAAATTTCCCATTAGTGATAGACCATGGGTTTCACCTCTGCACATTGTGTCTAAGAAAGGTGGTATGACTGTGATTAAAAGTGAGAATGATGAGGTCATAGCTACTAGGGTCGCTACGGGATGGCGAGTATGTGTGGATTATAGAGAATTGAATAAAACCACTTGTAAGGACCATTTTCCATTGCCTTTTATGGATCATATGCTAGATAGGTTGTGTGGGCATAGATATTACTGTTTCCTTGATGGTTATATGGGATACAATCAGATCATGATTGCTACTGAAGACCAAGAGAAAACCACTTTTACATGTTCTTATGGTACGTATGCCTGGAGACGCATGCCTTTTGGGCTATGTAACGCTCCTGCAACGTTCCAGCGTTGCATGATGTCTATATTCCACGATTTAATTGAGCATGTCATGGAGGTGTTTATGGATGACTTTTCTATTTTTAGCTCTACATTTGATTTTTGCTTGGTCAGTCTAGAGAAAGTGTTGACCAGGTGTGAGGAAGCGAATTTGGTGTTTAACTGCGGAAAGTGTCATTTCATGGTAACAGAAGGAGTTGTGTTGGGACACCATATCTCAACACAAGGACTACAAGTGGACAGAGCTAAAGTGGTAGCTATTGAAAAATTACCTCCACCTATCAATGAGAAAGGAGTGAGATCATTCCTTGGGCACGCAGGATTTTATAGACGATTTACTAAGGATTTTTTTAAATTCTCTAAACCATTATCTCATTTATTAGAAAAAGATGTGCCTTTTGTTTTTTATGAAAATTGTCTCTCTGCTTTCAAGAAATTGAAAGAGGCATTGGTGAGTGATCCTATCCTTATAGCTCCAAACTGGAATGAGACCTTTGTGCTCATGTGTTATGCAAGCGACTATGCTATGGGGATAGTCTTGGGACAGATGAAAGAGAAGTGATTTCACACTATTTATTATGCCTCAAAGACCTTCACCCCAACTCAGCAGAATTACACCACCACTGAGAGAGAGTTACTTGCTATAGAGTACGTTGTTAAGAAATTTTGACCATAACTAGTAGGTGCAAAAACCACAGTATACACTGATCATTCAGTGATCACCTGATGACTAAAATGGACTCAAAGCTAGGGGTGTGCATAATTCGGTTATTAACCGAAAACTGAACCGAAACTGAACCAAAATATGAATTCGGTTTGGTTACCATATTATTCGGTTCAGTTTCGGTTATCTTTTTTTAGAATTTCAGTATTCTGTTCGGTTTAGTTATTAACCAAAATTATTTCGGTTAACCGAAATCCAAACCGAAATAATTATATATTTAATAAATATTAATAAATAAATTTAATAAATGATATTAGTAATATTTATATAGATATTTGCATTGCTATTTACTTATTTGGACAAAAATAACAAAATTTCAATTCGGTTCGATTTTTATCAATCGGTTTCTATTCAGTTTTATATAAATTCGGTTTGGTTTTGGTTTGTTATACCCTAATTCGGTTTGGTTTTCGGTTATTATAATTCGGTTCGGTTCGGTTCGGTAACCGAACCGACCATTGCACACCCCTACTCAAAGCCAAGGGTGATCAGATAGGTTCTCTTGCTCCAGGAGTTTAATTTAGAAATAAAAGACAAGAAGGGGAGTGACAATGTGATTGCTGATCATTTGTCTAGAATGGTTAGGGGGGATGATGCACATGAGGAAAAAGAGGAGATTATTGAGAGCTTCCCTGATGAGAAGCTATTTAGTATTGAAGAGAATCTAGTGTGCGAAAAGGGTGAGAGAGCTCCATGGTTCGCAGATTTTGCTAACTACTTGGCTAGGGGAGAGGAACCAATTGGGCTCAATTCGTATGTGAAGAAGAAGTTCTGCATAGAAGAGAGGAAGTATATCGGGGATGACGCATTTTTATATCGAAGAGGTGTTGATTCATTCATAAGAAGATGTGTCCCTAATAATGAGTGGGAAAGTGTACTGAGGCATTGCCACACCCTGCCTTGTGGTGGTCATTTTGGCTCTCTAAAGACTACTTCAAAGGTACTACAAGCGGGATTCTATTAGCTCACGATGTTCAAAGATAGCCACCACTTTGTGATTAATTGTGACAGATGTCAAAGAGTAGGGGGACTGTCTCAAAGAGATGAGATGCCCCTAAATGTGTTCGTAGAAGTTGAGCTTTTTGATGTGTGGGGCATAGACTTCATGGGGCCCTTTCCTCCCTCTTATAGTTATCAGTACATCCTTGTTGGGGTTGATTATGTCTCTAAGTGGATAGAGGCAATTCCTACAAGAGTTAATGATGCGAAGGTGGTAATTGAATTCCTAAGGAAGAACATCTTTTCAAGATTTGGAGTCCCACGAGCTTTGATAAGTGATGGTGGTTCACACTTCGTGAACAAGGCCTTGAGCTCTCTTCTCAAAAGATATGATGTGAAGCACAAAGTGGCAACCCCTTACCATCCTCAGACAAATGGGTTAGCCGAGGTTTCTAATAGACAAATTAAACTCATTCGGGAGAAGACTGTGAGTTCATCTCGAAAGGAGTGGGCATTGAAGCTAGATGATGCATTATAGGCATACAGGACTGCATTCAAAACTCCACTGAATATGTCCCCTTACCAACTTGTGTTTGGTAAACCTTGCCAGCTTCCAGTTGAGTTGGAGCATAAAGCAATTTGGGCCACAAATATGCTTAACTTTGATGCAAAGTTGATGGGAGAGAAACATCTGCTCCAATTGCATGAGTTGGAGGAGTTTCGTGAAGAGGCATATGAGAATGCCAAAATATTTAAGAAGAAGATGAAGAAGTGGCACGATGCAAGAATAAGGTTCAAGGACTTCAAGATGATGGATCAAGTGCTTCTTTTTAACTCGCGTTTGAAGTTGTCTCCAGGTAAGCTGAAGTCGAGGTGGAATGGGCCTTTCACTATATCCAATTGCTTTCCAGGGGGATGGTATGAACTCACAGATGACAAAGGTGAACAATTTTTTGGAAAGGGACATAGGTTGAAGCACTACAACTCATCATGTCTCAAAGAGGTAGTAAGTGGAGTTAGACTCTATGATTTGTCTGTCTCACCTTGAGCTTATGAGGTATCATCTGGCATAGGATGTTAAAAATAACGCTTAATGGGAGTTAACCCATTTTCTTGCTTTTGTTTATTTTTGTAGTTTTTTTTATTATTTCTTTTGATTTGTTAGTTTGTTAATCCCTGTTTCTCTCCGAGTGTGTGCTTTATAGGTTTTGGATGGTTGCATGCAAAAGGGAACAAGAGAAAGATATTGTGCTGGTTTGAAGATGAGTTAATTGGTGCAGGCTAAGGTACCACGAACTCAAACTTAGAATTGCTTAACAATCTCTACGTTTGGGGGAGTGCTCATTTTTACTATTATGCCTACACTGCACAGGCGCACATACTTGTTTCTTGGTACTCTTGCTGAGTGGTTGCGCTTTCTCTATGAGTTGTGGGAATATGTCTGTATAAGTGTTGAGATGTTTTGCTTTTATATGAGTCTCACATGGACACCCCGGGCTCAAACTTAGAATTGCATAGCAAGTTCTAAGTTTGGGGGGTGTATTTTATATTTGATTGGATTTCTATACATTTGCACAGGCGCACCTCCCTCATTCCTGTTGAGATCATTGAGTTTGTGAAATGTGTGGATACATGAGATTGAATAGGGTGATATTGGATTGAGAAGTGCATATTTTTATTATTGAGTGAAGTGCATATGAGTTTTCATTTGTGCTTGAGTAAAGTGTATAAGTCATAGATACTTTGATGCTAGGAGTTGAGATGAGATAATCTTGAGTCAATAAAACTTGTCACAATCACATTGCCTGTGAGATTCTTTAGCCAATTCCTGTTCATTTTAAACAGATGAAGTTTTCTTGATTATGTGGTCCTCTTAATATGTTGTCGCTCTAGAACTTGCCTTGAGTCTGATTTGAGATTACACAAAGTAAGAATTTTGCAAAAAATGAGATGAGGCCTTCTTTGAATTGAATGAGTCACTTAGACATATTTTCCCTACCTGAGTTCATTGATTCCCTAGTCAACCCTTTTAAGCCTTATATCCTATTTTCTTGGCAGCCTGTTTTAAAACCTTTATCCGGCGTAGCCTTTTTACCAAAGGGATAGTAGAGCTTGATTTTGTTGATTGAGAATTAATATGAATTGTGTTGAAAAGAAAAGAAAAAAAGGAATAGTTGGTGAAAGTGTGAAAAAAAAAAGTGGTTAGGACCTTGCCTAAAAGTGCATGGTGATGTTGAGAAAAGAAAGAAAAAGGAGTAGGAAAACAAAGTGAAGTAAAGTGTAGAGTTGAGATTGTGTTTAATAAAATATGTGAGTCTCAAAGAGGAAGATGTTAGAAATTTTCTGCTCTACTAAACCTTTAAGTCACTTTTATCCAAAAGATTCCTACCCTAACCAAAGAGCCAACATTACAACCAAATGAAAAGCCCTCATTGATTTGCAATTGACTTACTTTTATAATAATGGAGAATAGAGACAATAGGCAAACTTATGGTAGTGCAGTTATTGAGAGTGATATTGAGTGCTGAATTTTAATCAATAGACTTGAGTGATGAGTGATACACTAACGAGAGGATTGTGATGAGTTGAGTTGGTTTGATGTGTTATTAATTCTTGATAACTAGAGTTGAAGATGATGTGATGAGCATGCTTGAATGAACACTTGTGAGCTTGTGTTGTATGGAACTTGATGATATGGTGATCACTAATAGATTTCAATATTCCCTTAGGTTTTATCGATTCATTGCTCGAGACGAGCAATACTCTAGTTTGGCGGAGTGATTAGGGTCATATTTGCAACAATTTGTGCTCATTTAGAGATAATTTTCTAGAATTTTATATGCATTTAGGGCCTTAATTGTTGTCTATTTTGATTAATCGAGCTTAATGGTTGAGAAAGATATTTTATGCTCTTTTTGTAGGAAAATTCCTTTATCTTGAGTGTTGATAAGAACAATGGAAATTGAGTACAAGCAACTTACTACTTTCTACAATATTTGAAATACACAGTTGTCACACGACTCACGCATGCCTTGTCCACATCCATGCCACTGCTCACACACACTTTTCCCCTGATCAACTCAAGCCTCCACAAATAGTTGGATCCCCATCTCCATCTCTGCAACAACCATCACCATACCAACACCGAATTGCCGAAACCGCTGCATACACAACCTACTCTGTTTTGTTCGCCATCACGCAAAGAATTCCTTGCACCTCTCGCCAGATTCAAAGCGCCTCTGTCCTCTGCCGACTCCGTCATCACCTAAATCGCCACTCCACCGCTTCTCACCATCTCTACATCCGGCACGCAGCTATCTTCCGTCGCGATGCCAGACGTGCCGCCTCCACCTCTGTCAGCCGCCTCAACCGCCGTCGTACGATGCACCACCAGAATAGCCGCCGGAGTCCTTCTCCAAACCCAACCGCGACGCAATTCTTGTCGTCTGCAATCGTCGTTCTCGCCGGAGATCCAAGCACTCAGCCGTTTGTAGCCAGAAATTGCCACACCCTTGTTCCAATTGACGCAGCACAGCCGCCGCAATCTGTTCACAGTAACTCCACGCCCCAACCGTCTGCACCAATACCAAAAGCCAACTATTCTCTCCATAACTAGGGGTGGAGTAAATACCGAAAATACCGATATACCGTACTTATCATATCAAAAAATACCGAATTTATCGAAAATTTTGGTATACCGAAAATTTCGATACGGTATGATACCATACCGATATTTTCGGTACGGTATCGGTATAGAATTTTAAAATTTTCAGTATACCGGTATATACCGAAATACAGAAATATTTTTGGTATAAATCGGTACACCAAAAATATTCCAGTATACCGATTATTTTTGGTATACCGAAAATATTTCGGTATCTCGGTATACCGGTATATACCATTTTGGTAATTTAATATTAAAATTTATTTTTATTTAATTAAAATTATACTTCAATTATTTCGGTATGAACCGGTATGGCGGTATATATCGGTATGGGCGGTATACCGACATAGTCGGTATTTCGGTATGGACCGATATTTCAGTATAGATCGGTATATATTGAAATATCGGTACGGAACGGTATACCAAAATTTTTGGTACGGTATGTGGTATGCATTTTTGGTATACCAAAATCCGGTATACTAAAAATTTTGGTACGGTATTGCTATGCAAAAATGCATACCGAAAATTTTGGTACGGTATATGGTATGGGCGGTACGGTACATTATGGTACGGTATGCCACCCCTATCTATAACCGCATCAACATAAAATCACACAATGCCCAATGTTCGTCGCTCAACCGTCGTCGTACGATTTCACGGCAACACATCTTAACTCTCTACCCCTAAGGCTGGTAAGAAAAAAGAGAATTTCTTGGGCCCAGATTTGTTATTCCATTCATTAGGCCCAAACAATTTTAATTAAATCCCAAATTCCTTGCAGGCCCATTTTATTCATTATAAAAGGAACAAGTACATATTTTAGGGGGGAACACGCATTAATTAGAATTCACGATGCAGTAGATAGGAAACAGGGGTTTTACATTAGTGACGTGGGATAAGTGTCTATCTCACTGTTCGTAGCCAAAAGAGAAGGGAAATAGTCTTCAATCCTATGTACAACTCTGAGCAGAGCCAGAGTTGGATTGTTAGCATGAAAGTCAGGAAAGGTGACTGAAGGTATAGAAATTATTTAGATAGCAATACTGATAAATCAAACTCTCGTCTCTGTGAGAGTTGGAAAAACCTGAAGTCAGAACTGGAAAATATGTTCCGATTCATGTATGAATACATATTGATTCGGTGAAACTTGGATAAGAAGTATGTAAATATCAATAATGCTGAAATAAGGATTCTCTTATTTAGGGTGCAGTGAGCACTACCATGAAAAGGATGAAAAAGGAATCATTCTTGTACCAATGAATGATTATTGGTGACGCTTGGCATAAATGGTAACAAACCACAAAATGGTCCCCTCAAGTGGTCACCTATGAAAGTTGGGCCTTGAGGCTGAGAGATTACAATTGTGCCCTCCATAGAAGGAGGAGATATAAAAAAACTATTCCAATTCATTATAGAAACACACAGATACATTTTTTCCACCATATACTTTCTGCATTATTTACATATCAATGGTGGCTGACTTGGGCGTCGGAGGATCAACGCTGGTGTCCCTCCCGGCTCGATTTCATGCAAATCTCCATCGGAAAGCTTCTAGAGTGGATCGCCGGAGCTGGACAGCTGTGTCAGAGAAGCTCCTATCATCGTTTCATTTGAAGACGGATTATTTTTAGCTAAATACAGGTAAAACTTGATCCGTCCTTGTTTGATAAATTCTTTTTGACGAATATGACATTTTTGTATTCATCAACTGGAGCAGTCTGTGGGAACATTTGAGCTTTGATGTGAGTGTTCCTTTTGAAATCGTTTTGAATAAAAGAATATGTAGAGTATTGACATCATTGTTTGCTGAAAATGAGGGATTTTATTTTACCCTTCCTGGAATAATTTCTTGATAAGAAATATATGTATGATTTGAGTAGAAAATATGATGATGAAAGATTTTGAATAAATCTGTGAATGATTTCTGAAATGTTTCTGCTTTATGTACAAAATTTTCTGGAGAAAATAGAATGTAGGAAGGTACTCTTTGAACATGAATGCAGCCTTTTAGAAAGAGAATCTGGATATGGTGTCATGAAAAATAATATCCTATGAATGATCTTGAAGATGAATCATGCATGTGTAGCTGATAAGAAGATGAACATTGTGGTTTTTAAAGATGAGTATGAGATATGATTCTTGGATTGATAAATTGTTATTATCATTATGATATGATGAAAGAAAATCAGAATGTGTTTCTCGAGAAACACTAGCAAATTAATGTATTTATTCAATGAAAGTTATTATTTGAAGTTGTGTTTGGAAGAACACCTTATGATAAAGATGATGAACCGATTGTTTTTTATTCATAAAGGTAGAAATGACTGAGCCGCTTCCCAAGAATCTGGGAAAAGATTTTGACAAAGCTGCCAACACGCCGGTTAGTATGGATACTCCGGCAATGATAGTGTTGGATGAAAGAACTCCGGGTATGAACCCAGATCAGAACGATTCCTCCTTAGTTTCGATGACATCAGAACATTTGAAAAGTCTGATACAGTCAGCAGTGAATAACACCGTGTTGGCCAGAACTCCAGAGTTGGAGGCTCCACCGGGGACGCAGATACCCCCGGCGGAGATGCCTCCACTCACCAGAAATGAAAATACGATGGTTAAAATTTTGGGATCTGGACCTCAGGTCGAACCTGTTGTCAGAACTTAGAGCATGCCAGAGCATAGGGCCTGGAATGTGCCCGGAGAAAATAGGGCCTGGAATGTGCCCGGAAAAAATCGGGCCTGGAACGTGCCCAACACATCACCTCTTCCTTTGGGAGACGTCCCAGGGGAAGAAGATGTGAGAACTAAAATTAGCAAAGCAGCTGCCGGCGGATCTGCCGCCAGAGATGAGAGAATGTTTACCAGAACTGGTACGAGAGGCTCACGATTAGTTGAGTATGAAAGTATGGACTCAGAAGAAGAAGAAGCTGAGTCCACAGCAAAGATTGTTGCGAGCAAAGAACTAGCATCTCTGAAAAAAGATATGGAAACGAATAAGAAACATTATGAAAAAACAGAAAAGAAATCCCTCCGCTCTGGGGGATCTCCATTTTTTGATGAAATTCTGGCAGATCCATTGCCAGGGAACTTCAAAACTCTGAGTTATGAGTATGATAGAACTACTGATCCGCAGGATCATTTGTTGAGATTTGAAAATGGAGCTTTGCTCCATAGATACTCTGATGGGGTAAAGTGTAGAGTGTTCCTCACTACCCTCACCAAATCAGCTCAGAAATGGTTCAGTCAGTTGCCCGCAGAATTGATTCACTCATTTGGGGAACTCAGTAATTTATTTTTGCATCAATTCGCCAGCGCTCGAAAAATTGCAAAGACTTCATTGTATTTTTTGTCTCTGAAGCAGAAATTAAATGAAAAATTAAGAGAATATATCACGAGGTTCAATGAGGCAGCACTGGAAGTGCCCTCAGCCTCTGATGAAGTAAATACGAATGCTCTAGCTCAGGGCCAAAGAGATGGAGACTTTTTTAAGTCTCTGGCCAAGAAACCACCCTTATCATTTGATGAGCTCTAGGAAAGAGCCGATAAGTACATAAACCTGGAGGAGGCCAGAGGGGCCAAGAAAGAGGAAAGCCGTGATGAGAAAAGTGGAGAGAAAAAGAAAGAATCCGAAAAGAAGAAATTGACCTCTCCGGAGAAAGGAAAGAGGGGCAGAGAAAAAGTTAAACCTGAGAGATTTGACACTTACACTCCTCTGACACTGCAACCTGCAGAGATGTTGGAAGTAGTGGCTGACCATCCTGGTTTTAAGTTTCCTTTCTCAGCGAAAAGAGGGCCTAAAAACCCCAGATCTGAATTCTACTGTAGATTCCATAATGATTATAGACATGATACAAAAGAATGCCGGCATTTGAAAGATGCCATTGAGAGATTGATTAGAGAAGGACATCTGGCAGAGTTTGTCAGAAAGGATAGGGAAAGAAATAGCTATCCACATAAGAGAAAGGAAGTCCTAGAAAAGGGAAAAGAGGTGATAGACCAGCAAAGAAAAGATGGACCTGGATACAAAAGGGGGTATATCCAAATGATTGTGGGGGGCCCAATGGATGGTGATTCCAATCGGGCAAGGAAAGCTTTTGTGAGATCTGCTCAACTCTGGGCAAATAGAGTTGGATATGAGGTGGGAGAAATGAGTAATCTCCCATGTATCCAATTTGGACCAGAAGATGAAATTCCAATTCAGAGACCACACAATGATGCGTTAGTGGTGACAATGGAAATCGGAGGATATGATGTTGCTAGGATCTTTGTGGAAACTAGCAGTTCAGCAGACATCATTTTTTATGATTGTCTAGCAAAGATGAACTTGAATGTGGAACTTGAAACAGTTGACACAACACTTTTTGGATTCACGGGAGGAGCGATCCATCCCAAAGGGCAAATTTCCCTTCAAGTCAGAATGGGAAGCCCGCCAGTATGCAATGTGAAGATGGTAAGTTTTTTGGTGGTAGATGCTCCTTCATCATATAATGTGATTTTGGGGAGACCATCTCTGAATCTTTTCCGAGCAGTTGTCTCCACGTATCATATGAAATTGAAATTTCCAGTGGGGGAAGAAGTGGCAGAATTGGTGGGAGACCAATGTTGCTCTAGAAAGTGCTATGTTGAGACAGTGAGAAAAGCCACACAATATGCGAAAACAGATGAAACCAGAGGGGATGACCCCATTGGTAAGAGGATGAAGAGAATAGAGCAAATGGAAGAAGAGCCAGAGATGAAAATCCAGGCAGAAGAAGAACTTATGCCAGTGGAGTTGTTCCCGGGCAGAGCTGGATTCACTACCAGAATTGGTACACAGATGACGAGCAACGTAGCAGAAGCAGTCATCGAATGCTTGAGAAGAAATGCAGATTTGTTTGCATTCCAACCAGAGGATTTGGTTGGAATTGATCCAGAAGTGGCTCTGCATAGCTTAAATGTGGATCCCAATTGCAGACCTGTGAAGCAAAAGTTGAGATAATTTGGATATGAGAAAGATCAAATCATAAGAAAAGAAGTAGAGAAGCTCTTGAGAGCAAAGCACATAGAGGAAGTACAATTTCCAGAATGGCTGTCCAATGCTGTTATGGTAGTAAAGGGAGCCGGAGCATGGAGAATGTGCATAGATTTTCGAGATCTGAATAGAGCATGCCCAAAAGATCATTATCCTTTGCCAAGGATTGATCAACTTGTGGACTCAACGTCCGGATGTGAATTATTGTCAATGATGGATGCCTATCAAGGTTACCATCGGATCTGGATGAAAAGAGAAGATGTGTCTAGAGCTTGCTTTGTGGTGTCTTGTGGCACCTATGGATATATGAAAATGCCTTTCGGATTAAAGAACGCTGGTGCCACCTATCAGAGAATGGTAGATCTGGTATTCAAGAAACAAATCGGTCGTAACATGGAAGTATATGTAGATGATATGATGGTAAAAAGTTTCCAAGCAAAAGATCATGCTTCAGATCTGGAGGAAATATTTGGAGTAATCAGAGCTTATCAGATCCGATTAAACCCCACGAAGTGCACGTTCGGGGTAAGATCTGGAAAATTTTGGGGTATATGGTAACTCCCAAAGGCATTGAGGTGAATCAGGCAAAGGTGAAGGTAATTCTTAATATGCAATCACCTAGAAATTTGAAAGAAGCACAGAAGCTAAATGGGCGTATTGCAGCCCTTAGTCGTTTCATCTCTCGTGCAGCAGAAAAGAGTTTACCTTTCTTTAAGATATTGAGGAAAGGCTCAAAATTTGAATGGAATGAAGAATGTCAAAAAACTTTTGAAGATCTGAAAGATCATTTGAAAAGGTTGCCCTTACTCACCAAACCGGTGCCAAAGGAAACCTTATATTTATACTTCTCCGTGGGAGAATATGCACTGAGTTCAGTTCTGATAAGAGAAGAAGAAGGAAGACAATTGCCCATATACTATGTTAGCAACATAATGCAAGGACCAAAAGTGAGATATTCTGAAATTGAGAAGTCTGCTCTGGCTCTGATGGTGATAGTCAGAAGGCTCATGCCATACATTTTATCGTACAAGGTAGTTGTGAGAACCAATCTACCCATGAGATCTATAATGGGTAGACCAGATCTGTCTGGCAGAATGGTCAAATGGACAGTAGAGCTGGGAGAGTATGATCTCGAGTTTGAGCCCAGAACTGCTATTAAGGCACAAGTCTTAGCGGATTCTATCCAAGAGATAAAAAACAAAGATAAGCCTGAGATTTGGAAGGCGTTTGTAGATGGATTTTCATCGACAGCTGGGTGTGGGGTAGGAATTGTGATAATTCCTCCCACCAGAGAGGAATTGCAATTTGCAATCAAATTGAAGTTCAGAGCTTCTAACAATGAGGCTGAATATGAAGCATTCTTGATAGGAATGCAGATGATGTGGGAGATGGGTGCGCAGAGAGCCATCATCTACTCAGATTCACAGTTGGTTATCCAACAGCTCTTGGGGGCATACGAAAGAAAGAATGCCAAAATGATAGAATATGCAGAATTGGCTGAGAAAGTCAAGAAGAAGTTTGAAGAACTTAAGATTGAGCAAATTCCCAGAGAGGAAAATGGCATAGCTGATTATTTGGCTAAGATGGCCAGCTCTGCAGAAGAAGGAATGCCAGGAAAGATCAGCTTGTTCACAGCAGAAGAGAAAATTCATCTCTCATAAGTGAATTCCATCTCTAACGGAAATGATTGGAGGATCCCAATCATCCAGTTTTTTAGAACTGGAGAGGGAACGGAGGCAGTAAAGAAGAGAGCTTGTATAAGATATTATATGATCGGAGATGATCTATACAGAAGAACATTTTCCCAGCCTCATTCGAGGTGTCTTTTAGAGGAAGAAGGGAACTATGTATTAAGAGAAATTCATGAAGGATGTTGTGGCAGTCATGCTGGATATAGAGAGTTGACAAGGAAGGTCTTGAGAGCCGGATATTATTGGCCAACTCTAGCAAGAGATGCTCGAGAATTGGTTAAGAGATGTGATAAATGCCAGAAGCATGGACCTATAATACACACACCGGCTAAGGAAATGGGATTGATGTTCTCTCCATGCCCATTTGATAAATGGGGCATTGATATTGTGGGAAAGTTTCCTAGAGCCCCTGGAGGAAAGGCTTTCATGATTGTAGCTGTTGATTACTTCACAAAATGGGTAGAAGCGGAAGCAGTAAGAAAAATTGATGAGACAACCAACATAAAATTCTTATGGAAGAATATATGTTGCATATATGGGATACCACGAATCCTGATATCAGATAATGGAACCCAGTTTGTAGGAACTCGAGTTCAGAACTGGTGTTCAGAGATGAATATTCAACAGAGATTTGCAGCAGTAGCTCATCCTCAAGCGAATGGGCAAGTAGAAGTCACTAATCGCACTATAGTGAATGGAATCAAAACTCGTCTATCCAGAGCTGGAGGAGACTGGGTAGAAGAGATAGAGACAGTGTTATGGGCATAGAGAACCAATACCAGAACTGCCACTGGAGAATCACCTTTCAATTTGGTGTATGGAGCTCCAGCTGTGATTCTGGCCGAAGTAGGAATTAAAACGCATCGCATATTGATGTATGACGAAGAGCAGTATGCGAGGTTGATGAGACAAAACCTGGATTTGCTAGAGGAAGAGCGAGAGATGGCAAATCTAAGAATGGAAAAGTACAAAAGCAAGGTGAAGGCTGCACATGATAAGAAAGTAAGAATGAGGAAACTGGAAAAAAGAGATTTGGTTCTACGCAGAGCCGATGCCCTCAAACCAACTGGAAAACTGGACCCTAATTGGGAAGGCCCCTATGTGGTGACGAAGGTCTTGAGAGGAGGAGCATATGAATTGAAAGATGAGAATGGCTATCAGTTGCTGCGACCATGGAACATTTCTAATCTGAAGAAGTATTACGCTTAGATGAGCATAAGTTCAGAGATTCTAGGCAAGCTTTTTTATTATTTTGGAATCAAAGATGTAAGCAAGAGATGCTATGATTTTATGAATTCAATGAAACCCTACCAGAGCTGAGGCGTTTCAGTTCTGATAGATGATTATGCAATATCGAATATTGAGAAAACTCTTGAATCTCCAGTTCTTGAATAAACTTCCAAAGAAGTTCAATTAAGAACTGGAGGGAGTAGAATTGAAGAAATTTTTTACGAATTTGAACTTTTAGTTCTTGAATAAACTTCCAGAGAAGTTCAATTAAGAACTGGAGGGAGTAGAATTGAAAAAAAAAATTGACGAATTTAAACTTTAAGTTCTTCAATAAACTTCCAGAGAAGTTCAATTAAGAACTGGAGGGAGTGGAATTGAAGAGATTTTTTGACGAATTTGAACTTTAAGTTCTTAAACAAACTTCCAGAGAAGTTCAATTAAGAACTGGAGGGAGTAGAATTGAAGAATTTTTTTGACGAATTTGAACTTTAAGTTCTTAAATAAACTTCCAGAGAAGTTCAATTAAGAACTGGAGGGAGTGGGGTTTTGGGTAAACCAATATCCTTGATATCTTTTTACTGAAGTAAAAGAAACAAAACAATACGCAAGCAAGAAAATGAAATACTGCATAAGTGATAGCAAAAATAAAGATGATTCAAAGATACAACAAGGAAGTTCCAACGGGACATTGTTCAAAAGACAGAAATAAGAAGGTCGTAGCCATAAAAGTCATCTAGATAAAACAATGAATGAAACATCTCATTCATTCATATCGGTAACCAAGCCAACAGTGGTAACCAAGTCAGTAGGAGCTTGTGCAGCAGCAGCAGAAGGAGGCATCCCAGGATCAGAACCATTAGATGAAGACAGATCATAGAGTAGAGAATCGGCAGGAGGCAAATCTTGGGAAGAGACTACTTCTCCTGAAAGTTGAAGAGCAGCTTTCTTCATGGTAGGAAGGAACTATGGGGCATCAAGAAGGGCAGAAGCATCCCCTTGGAAATGAGGAGAATGGGTGATATTATCCTTAGCCTTGGAAATATCGAGCTTTTCTAGAAAACCTTTCTCTTGAGCCTGTTTCGCTACGCACTTAAAACCATGTTTAATGAAATGACTCATGTGAGGAGTCATATCACTCAGATACAGTGAACTGGATCGATAAGCTTGAAGAATCCCTTCAAGCAATTCCTTGAGAAAAGCCTGCCCAGAAGAGGTATGGAGAAATTTTGAACGGTAGAGATTGATGCCATCCAAGATACCTTGGGCATGACCCTGAGAGTAGCTTTCCTCCAACAGCTTTTTCTCTGACCTCAGTTGGAGAGAAAGAAGTTTCTCAGCCTTGGAAACCTGCTGTTGAAAAGATGAGTTCTCTGAAACGAGGACACCGACACGAGCTTTTAAATCTTTGTTCTCTTGGGAAAGTTGAAATATTTCATGTTCCTTAGAGGCCAAATCAGAGGCAGAAGGAGCGTCACTTTCCATACCTTCAATCTTCAGTAACTCAGTGTGCAAATCTAAGAACTGGAAATGACATGACAAATGAAATAATGTAAGTGGCAAGAAAGAAAAACGCCAAAAGAGAAAGGAATGGTATGAATACCTCACAAAGACGTTCATACATAATGTTCTTCAATGCAGGAACAGAGAAATCTTAGAATCAGAGGACTCCAGTTTGGGACTTTTAAGAGTCTCCATGAATTGAGTGTTCTCTATCAAGGGAACTGTAGTGATAGGATCTGGGTCCTCCAGAGACATGGCGGAATTAGAGCCAGTACGCTTAGAATCAGAGGACTCCAGTTTGGGACTTTTAAGAGTCTCCATGAATTGAGTGTTCTCTATCAAGGGAACTGAAGTGATAGGATATGGGTCCTCCACAGACATGGCGAAATTAGAGCCAGTACGCTTAGAAAAGCGAGTCCTCTTTAAGACGGGCTTGGGTTGTGATTTGGAACCGACAGCCCTTTTACCTTTCTTTTTGGAAGGGTCATTAGCTGCAATTGTTGCATCAGGAGAAACTGGAACAAGATCATCTTGGGGACTTGCAGATGAAGCCTCAGGAGCTTTGGAAGGGGAAACAGGAATAGTACCTTTAGTACCTTCGATTTCGGGGTCAGAAACATGGGTCTTGGACTCATGACCCTCATCATCAGATAACACTAGGGCACTTGCCCAAGACATATCTGGAAATCAGAAAAGTAGAAGCAATTAGTAGAAGTAAAAGCCTGTTCATAAATGGGCAATGAAACATAATATAAACAAGACAGATGTATACCAAGTTCGGAAGAAGAAGAAACAGCCGAACCAAGGAATCCAAAATGAGAAAGAACATGGGGCTCTTTTAGAAGATGAAACATTTGGAGTTGCCCCTTTTTCGAGATAAGCTCATTTAAACGAGACATAACTTCCTTATTAGTCGGAGAAATTGCCTCCTCGAAAAAGAGCAGTGACTTAGAAATTTTGGGAGATCTATACTGCCAACCGCTGGTAGTAAAAGGCCACACTCCAGAACGCGGAGTTACAATGAAATAGCTATCTTTCCAGGCACCATCTATACTAGGAGGTTTGACCACAAAATGAGCAAGACCCTAAGTCCGTTAACTGAAGTAGTAAAACTCATCACGCCTTTTCAGGTCGTGACAGAAGTAGAAACTCTCTGGTGTTGGATCACCACCATTAGCTTTCAGAATGAAAAAATAGGCAAGCATGAGTCTGATGAAGGATTAACCTGGTTCCCCAGAATACCGAAAAGGTTGCAAACAGATATAAAGAAAGGGGAAATAGGAAAACGAAGCCCCGCTGTTATCTGGGCTGCCCAGAAAGCTAGAGAAGGAAGTCGCAAATGGTTAGGGCGCTCATCAGGACCAGGAAGGTCTATCAAGAAATCAGAATGACAGTCTAGCAAACCCCTAAGGTTTGAAAGATCATCCTTATGTAAGTTAGTCTCTTTGGAGATGAGATTCCAATTCTCCCTTTTCTTCACAGACAAAATGTGAACAGGGCAACTCGAGAGTGGTTCAATAGAACTAGGGTTTGATGCCCTAGACTTAGTCGGTAGTCCTAGAACTACTGGAGGATCAGTGGAAACGGGCAATTTATGCTTAGGAGGCATTTTACTGAAATGTTCGAAGGAAAACGAGAATGATTGAGAAGGAATCTTACAAGATAGAAAGTAAGAAAAGCATTGAAAATACCTTGAAAATGGGAAAAGGAAAGAGTCGAGCGTGGGCACTGAAATCCCCCTTCCAGAAAAGCTGAAACCCTAAGAAACTGTCGCCGGAGAATGTTGAAGAGGGAACGTCTCAGGAGTTCAATTGAAATGGAGAGAGAATAAGAATGAAAAAATGAAAAGGATAAAACTTCCTTTGAAAACTGAAAAAGGATCGAACAGGTGGACGTTGTGTGCAAGATAGAGTCGCCACGTGGACGGTGTAAATGATGGTACTTTAAGAGTCATTTGCAAGTACGCGTACTTTCTTGTATTAAGAAAGAATTTAAATTTATTCAAAAAAGAGTAAATAAAGAAAAGAGAGGGAAAAGAAGGAAACAGTTTTTCCGAAAATAAAAATAGGGATCAGAGTTGACCTCTTAATCCTGGAATCAAGATAAGAAATTATTATTCCATTTAAAATATTAGAAAAAATTTATTTGGAATAGGAGAGAGTAGTTGATGTGGGATAAGTGTCTATCCTACTGTTCGTAGCCAAAAGAGAAGGGAAATAGTCTTCAATCCTATGTACAACTCTAAGCAGAGCCAGAGTTGGATTGTTAGCATGAAAGTCAGGAAAGGTGACTGAAGGTATAGAAATTATTTAGATAGCAATACTGATAAATCAAACTCTCGTCTCTGTGAGAGTTGGAAAAACTAGAAGTCAGAACTGGAAAATATGTTCCGATTCATGTATGAATACATATTGATTCGGTGAAACTTGGATAAGAAGTATGTAAATATCAATAATGCTGAAATAAGGATTCTCTTATTTAGGGTGCAGTGAGCACTACCATGAAAAGGACGAAAAAGGAATCATTCTTGTACCAATGAATGATTATTGGTGACACTTGGCATAAATGGAAACAAACCACAAAATGGTCCCCTTAAGTTGTCCCCTATGACAGTTGGGCCTTGAGGTTGAGAGATTACAATTGTGCCCTCCATAGAAGGAGGAGATATAAAAAAACTATTCCAATTCATTATAGAAACACACAGATACATTTTTTCCACTATATACTTTCTGTATTATTTACATATCAATGGTGGCTGACTTGGGCGTCGGAGGATCAACGCAGGGGTCCCTCCCGGCTTGATTTCTTGCAGATCTCCATCGGAAAGCTTCCAGAGTGGATAGCCGGAGCTGGACAGCTGTGTCAGAGAAGCTCCTATCATCGTTTCATTTGAAGACGGGATATTTTTAGCTAAATACAGGTAAAACTTGATCTGTCCTTGTTTGATAAATTCTTGTTGGCGAATATGACATTTTTGTATTCATCAATTAGGAAATTAGAAAATGTTTTGAGAAATATTTTTATTCTTTTTTGGATTCTTGTTTTGATTTTCAGGAGATTATTCACGTATTATTTTGCAGTTGAGATTAATTTAGGCAGCAATTTAAATTCTTGTTTAATTTCTTGGATTATTTTTATTAGTTTGATTTAAGTTTAATTTTAAGTTATAATTAGGTTTTATACATGTTAGTTATTTCAATTGTTCATGTTTTTATCTCCTTTGGGTTTGATCTATTATTGTTATTTTTGTCAACTCCCTTTGTCTCAATTATTCATGCTATCACTCCTTTACACTCTCGTGTTAGTTAGATTAAGTTCTTGATCCTTCATATTTAATTTCTTCTATCTTCTACTTTAATTAGTCATTAGAGGCCGTAGGTTTAGAATTAGGGATTGAGAACAAAGTTTTTTTTACTTTTTATTTATTCAATTTATGCATTAGAGAATAGGGGTTTATTTTCACGCACGTTTTAGTTTAGATTATTATTTACGCATTCTTAATTCATTTCAATTTCTGCTTTAGTTAGTCATTAGTTAGAAATCAAATTTGCAATTTCATTCTTGTTATTTTATTCCATAAATCACACAAAACCTTAGGATTAGATTGTCTCATTACTTCCTTAGGGTTTGATATTATTATATTACTTGGTCAGCTTATCACTACACGATCCAAAACACTTGTAGGAAAGTGCATTTGTGTGTGAACACAAATTGCTATTCAATGACTCCATTCAAAGTCCAACTCAAGAGGACCGAAGACTCTTCTTAAAAGATTCAAGCACCTAAAGTGACACCCTTCAAGATCAAGGTTCTGCGGACTATTGAAGAATCTCCAATTGCGGACTACGAGAATGTGAATGTCATCACTAGGAGCACGTCAAAAGACTCACAATCATTCACCGCTTCCACCAAGGATGCCAAGAAGGATGTTCCACATGATGCCGCAAGAGAAGAGAATATCTCGGCAAACTTAACTCTCCATTCTGGATCAAGTTCATCATTAGCTCCGAGTGTTGTCGAGGTGTTGGCAACAAATGCTACAACTGGCAAGCTTGGTTCAAGCCATACGTGAACTCAGGATGAACATCCAAAAGCAAGACACTAGGATCAATAAGGTCATGGGCAATACCGACAAACCCGAATCAAGTCGCACTAAAGGAAAAGAAGTCCAAGAGCAAAGTGAAAAAGAAGTGTTCATTGGACGACCACCAGCAGAACGCGGTCCGATCTCAAAAGAGCTTCAAGTCACCCCGGAGCATTTAGTCTCAATTGATCAAATAAAAGAAGTTATACTTGAGACAATGAAAGACAAGATCGGAGAGGACTCCAAGTCTTCCTTCATAGTGAACAAGCCTTACACAAAGAGAATTGATAACCTGAAGATGTCGGCGGGCTACCAACCTCCTAAATTTCAACAATTCGATGGCAAGCATAATCCAAGGCAACACATTGCTCACTTCGTGGAGACTTACAACAATGTCGGTACATATGGAGACTACTTGGTGAAGCAGTTCGTGCGCTCGTTGAAGGGAAATACTTTTGAGTGGTACGTTGACTTAGGCGACACCTCGATCGATAGTTGGGAGCAAATGGAGCAAGAGTTTCTCAGCCGATTCTGTAGCACCCAAAGGACAGTTAGCATGGTTGAATTGACGAATACTCGCCAATGGAATGAAGATTCTGTGATCAATTACATCAACCGGTGGAGAAAGTTGAGCCTCAACAGCAAAGATAGACTATCCGAAGCTTCAGCATCGAAATGTGCATTCAAGGGATGCAATGGGGTCTTCGATATATCCTCCAAGCCATTCAACCAAGATCCTTCAAAGAGTTAGCTACTAAGGCTCATGATATGGAGATTAGCATGCACTCCAGTGGGGTTGATGGACCACCAACTTACGAGTTTCACAAATTCAATGACAAGTAAGAAGTCAACAATGGGGGCAAGTCATTTGCCAAAGCTTCAAATAAAGAGTTGATGTCCGTGACTGCTGCAGCAATCAAGTTTCGCAAAATTGAAAGTGGTACAAGCAATAAAGGGAAAAGTATTATGCAAGATAACATGCCGAGAAGGTTGACTTTAGAAAAAAGACACCAAAAGCAATATCCTTTCCTAGACTCTGATGTTTCCGGCATCTTTGATGACTTAATCAAGGCAAAAGTTGTTGAGCTACCGGATGCAAAATGACCGAATAAAATTGGACACAAGGACGATCCCAAATATTGCAAATATCATCGAATGGTGGGGCACCCAACCCAAGATTACTTCATATTCAAAGATATGGTCATGCGATTAGTCGAACAAGGAAAGATCATATTAGAAGAAAGTAAGACTATTGTCAATGTTCTCACCGTGGAGAATATCGAAGCTTCATACCAAGCGATTGACAAGGAAAGTAAAAAAGTCATGCCAGTTGGATGACATGGATGATGACCACTCAGCATATGTGATCTTCACGGATGATGACTTACTACTTGGTTCGCAATCTCATAATCGGCCACTGTTCGTGACAGGCTACACATTGCAATAAAAGGTGAATAGAATTCTGATTGATGGAGGTTCGGGAGTAAACATACTACCTCTGAAGATAATGACAAAGTTAGGAGTCTCAATGAACGAACTCACAAACAGCCGCTTGATGATCCAATGATTCAACTAAGAAGGGCAAAGAGCTCTCGACACGATCACACTATACTTGCTGATTGATGAGATGACTTCGGCCGTATTCTTCCACGTCATAGATGTGAGGACATTATACAACATACTCTTGGGACGTCCATGGCTACACAGATATGGTGTGATACCCTCTACACTACATCAATGCTTCAAGTACCGCGATGGTGATATGATAATGATGGTGTTTGGCGATGATAAATCCTTTACCAAAGTGGAGTCATACTTTGCGGATGCTAAGTACTTTTGTAAAAGTACGAAGTCTATTAAAGTTGAAGACAATACTTCAAAAGGGAGCGATAAAGAATAAACAAGATGGAGAGAGTGAAACTTCTTCCGGCACCAACAAGGGCAAACAATCTCGTGAAGACATTGAAGTGTTAGAAGAATTGATACTTCCTTTGACCAAGCTCGATGTCATAAAGAAACCTTCTTCACAACCACTCGAAGGATTTACTCGTCCCGTCTGAGGAGCTAAGACCGAACATGAAGACATATCAGAAGCCGTAATCATGGGGGCATATGGTCCTCAAGCCTTCAGCCTTCTTGTCAAAGCAGGATTTGATCCACAAGGGAGGAAAGCATCAAAAGAGCTGCATCATGAAGCACTTAAGAAGTTGGAAATCACTCCAAGAGTACCAAAGAGAGGCAATCTCACCATCAAAAGCCCAAGAGTTGGCTTAGGGTATACTGCCCAAAGTCCCCTACACATCGCCATCAAGAGAGCAAGTGTGAATCAAATCAAAGATGAAAAAGTGCCATCAACGGAAGAGGCATCTGATGAGGATGAGAGAAGGATGATACAAACCTCTGCTTTTGAAAGATTGGAAAGTAAGCACAAAAGATCGAGAATAGTCTTCGAAAGATTAGGACCGCATGGGAGACGCATTCATTGAAAGTCGGCAACTGTTTTTTAGAGATTGGGGCCATTCAAAGCGAAACATCACAAAGAATCAAGATTTGTTGAAACTTCAAACTCCCAAAAGCTCCGAAGTCGAGTTTCATCCCGTATGACACGACAAACTCACTTGATTGCATCTTGTGAAGAAACTTTGACAAGAAAGGTACAAACGATAATCTACACCAAGACCAATGAAGATGGAGAAGACATGGTCTCGTCTAACTTCATTGGTACTCGCAATGTCCAACAGCCGGATCTCCGAGATAGAGAAAATATTCCACAAAGAAGAATAGCTTTCATGATAAAAAAATATGAACATCACCGAGGTGAACCACATGCAAACGGTCCTAATTAGAAGAAGGGGCGATCAAGTCAGAATATGTGTGAATTTACAAGAGAATCCAATGAAGAGCTTGCTACAACAAATTGCGCATACAAGATCTCCGAAAAGGGTGCGACTATTAGTCTCATAAATAGGAAAATCTTCAAGCGTTGCTACGCATAAATCAAAGTATGTTCCTTGACGCACGAGCCTAAACTGCATGGTTCTCCTTGACCCACGAGCCTAAACTGCATGTTGCTCCTGGTCCGCATAAGGGTAAACTGTGTACAACAACCACCAAAGGTAATCATATGTGGTTAAACTATTAGCTTACCCCACTACAGGCATTCATGTGGTTAAATATCAAAATCCCTACTTTGTCTAAACTAGTTAAAGAATAGTCCCTCCTGGCTCGCATGAGGTTAAACTGTGTACGACGCCCCCCAAAATCAAATCACATTCTCCTTTGATCTACGTTTTGACTTGATCCTCTTTTAACAGAGGTACGTAGGCAACTTAGCATACCACTAAGTTTAGTTATAATTTAGTCATCTTAACCGGTTATCGAGTTGCATAAATTACCGGGGGCAAGCACGGTAAGAAATTTTGGGACACTTCTTCAAAGTCATTGGAATGAAATTTTGCAGGACGCTTATGTGACACTTCAAGATCAAAGATTGACAATATCATAGCCAATGACGACAAGCGCACCACACCGCCAATCTGTTATTAAGGATATTATCAATGTCCCTCGAATAAAGACCACCAGATCAAAAATTGTAAAAATCAGTAATGTCCCAGCCGATGATGACGAATGCACCACATCATCGATCAGCTAACAAAGACAATGTTGTAGTCCACTAAAGAAGTTCGTTGAGAAGTTCGATTTCTCTCTAAGTCGAGTGCCTCTCATTCAAAATCAATGAGTTCTCTTCTAAACTCATGAAATCGATGAAAGTATGAGTCAGTTGAGAAGTCTAAGTCAAGTGCCTTTCATTCAAAATTAACGAGTTTGAAAGAATTGAAACCGACAGACCGAAACCCATATTTTCTTTTAAAACTTATGAAATTGATGAAAGTACGAGTGCGTTAAGAAGTCCGTTGAGAACCTCTCATTCAAAATTAACAAGTTCGAAAGAATTGAAATCCACAAGACCGAAACCCACATTTCTTTCGAAACTCATGAAATTGATAAAAGTATGAGTCCGTCGGGAATGTTTTAGTAGACAAGCACCACACTTCGCAAAAGGCCTTGATGATTTCGGAGTCGCAGTCATACGTGAAGAGAGGCACGAAAATAGAATCATAGATGCGAGCTTCCTTGAGAGCATGACGACATCAATCCAACACATCCTCGATCCACTCCCATTAGCCTTTGATGAAGCGAAATTCACCGAAGAACTCCATCGATCCTCTCCAAGCGGCTTGGTTCGGGTTCATGATCATGCGGCATCCCGATGATGCTAGTGTGTCACATCTTCGACGTGCCTATGGGGATACTTTCGAGATCCATGCCTTTGTTGATCGGTTAGCTATACAGCATCCCGGTGATGGTAGACGGGTCACATCTTCGACGTGCCTATGGGGCTACCTTCAAGATTCACGTCTTTATTAATCGATTTTAGGAAATCTCTTTCGACCAACGCTCTAAGTGCAACTCTTTACTCAATGACAACCATAATCTTGTATAGCTACCGAGGAGAGACTCCTTGATTTGCAAATAAGTCCTCTCTTATGAAGATTGATGCTTGTCGTTAAGAGTTATCAAGAAACGAACCTCGGAGACATTGATGATATTCTTGAAGTAAATCTTCATGTTGATCTACAAAATAAGACAAAAAAATTAATAATGAGGTAAAAAAAATTGACATGTCAAATTTTATTTAGCTCATTATTTAAAAGTTTTGGGCTTTGTCAAGATAATAATACTCCATTATTAATTCGTGAACATTGGGGCCAAAAAAATAAATCAGCAAAACATAATCAAGGCCCAAGCCTGTCTTCATCTTCTTCACTGTCACGCTGAGAGAAGCCCCAAAATCATTTTTCATCTTCTTTGCTCACCGAAAACCACCATACGAAGATCGGAGCATCGTACCCAAATCCGCCTTCTCTTTCACAGAAACCGTCATCCGGCAACTCGCGCGCGACAACCACTGTCTTCACCTGACGTCCCTCGTCGGAAATCCATACCTCCGATGCCTATGCGCAAGACCATCATGCCTTTCCTCTTTGTGCGCCACGCCGCCGCCTTCCCCACTGTCATCACTCCAACGGTCATCGCCCGTCACCCTTTTTAATCGGACCCGCACCGTGCCTTTTTCAGCCAGAAATCACAGCCATCAGATCCGCTGCACAGTCACGTGAAAACAACTAAAAGCTGCCTGCGATCAAAAATCACCGCCGAGTCACGGCCACTGCAGACTGAAAACCGTAAACCGACCCGCATCACCCTCTCTCTAAACCAACATGAATCCAGGCCTCTGCTGCCTTCGCTGGATCAAACCGCCATCACACGGACATAGTCACACCTCCATCACCGGTCAATCGCACTGCTGCCACCAGAATTTAACCTCCAAGTCGAACCAGGACCACCGTCTGGAGACCTCCATCATCGTGATGCTTCCCCTCTGCCTCAGCCTACTCACTGGTTACAAAATCTATGTCGCTCCACTATAGAACGCGACACCTGCACCACCGCGTCGCTGCTCGTCCCAGAACGCACCGATAAACGTCGCCCTCCATCTTCAGTCGGAAGCCGCAATGAGAAACCACAGTGCTGCGACCTATCGTCGTCCAAAAACCATGAAACTCTACCTCGATCGACAACCGCCTCGCCTCGAGATTCACGCCAAACCAGCACCTTAACGTCTCCAATCACGCCGCCACACACGGTCGACGCCAACTGCAGCAACCTCTTCACCATCTTGAACTGCCACCGCCAGCGCACCTCCACATGTCGTGACTTCCATTCCGACGCCCAAAAGCCTCACTACAAATGAACTCGCTCACGGAAACCGCCACTTTCGTACGAACAGAATCGCACGCCGCCTCGGGTCCATCCATCCCGAACCGCTTGTCGACGTCCAAAAAATGCAACTCTCGCTCGCTAAAAGGCAGAAGCAAATTGCATCTCCTTCGCCACCTCACGCAAAGGACAGAATAAGCATCGCATCTTCTCCTCCCCAAGAAACACGCAACCGCAGCTCGATTGCTTCATAGCCCGAAACAAACGCCGCCATGATAACATTTGAAACAAAAAAGAAAAAGAGTGTGTGAAATAAAAAATAAAAAAGATATGAATTAAACTACTGCGAATGAATGATGAAGAGAAGCGAGAGAACTCTATTTATAGAAGGAAAAAGAAGAACTGAATCCTAAAATCAAGGAATGGAGGGAGCAAAGAAGATTTGATATAATGATATTACATAAATATATACAAAAGATATGTATATATCATGAGTATCCTATAGATCTTATCTTTCACGCAAAATTCTCACGTGAATGCATTTGAGATTTCATATCTTTGAATTATCCATTCAAATGAAGTGGGCTTCCAATCAATTTAAGCCCAAAACCAACTGAAATAAAATTTGGCCTACGTATTATTTGAAGTTCATTATTTGGACTTAATTCATTCATAAGTCGTGCACAAGAATCGAGTTGAAGTTTTGCAATTCGACCTCATCAAAAACGCTCTCGAACAAAGTGCGACGGTGCGATTTGTAAGCAATTAAAATTAATTGCCGAAGTAAAAAATAACATGTAAAAATTACATGTTAAATTCAATTTATTATTGGGATTCGGATAAATTTAATTCCTACATAATAAATCAAATTGGGCCTCAAAAGTCTAATAAATTCAATTGGGTCTCTAAAGTCCAATGAACTCTTTTGGATTTTTAAGTCATCAAGCTCGATCTTTAAAAGCCCAAAAAAAAATCTTCATAAATATCCTTGAAGATTATCAAATCTAGCATCTTTTGAGAATATTCCCTAAAACATATCTTCAGGCCCATCAAATCTGGCCTGCAAATCTAGAATTCTACACCTATAAATAGGATCTTATTCTAGTCTATTTTTCATTCACAACAACTCAAGAAGATCAGAGTTTGGAGAGGAAGAGCTACTCGGAAGATCCAAGACTCCAGGCATACTCGAAGATTCAAAGGCATTCTTCGCAGCTTCAAGAGTGTTCTTCATCAACAAAGGCGTTTTGATCCAGGATCACGGTGCGAAGCCTCCGATTGACGTTCTTCATCAACATCGGCGTTCAATTTGAGAAATACGGTGTGAAGCCCCTCCAATCAACTATCATCCACAAGTCCTCAACGACGATCAACACTGCTCATCTACAATGACACCAACATAGGGAGTCCAAAGGTGAACACTCAACAAAGTCCTTCCGACAAGGCAATATTAGTTTGAAATAAAGCTTAACGCCCTCAATTTAGTATCAACTTCATCATCAAATCCGGACTCGACTCCGACAAATCAACAAAGTCCTTCTAAAGGAAACATTAATTCGAAACAAGGTTCAACGCCCTCGAATTAACGTCCAACTTCAACATCAAACTCGGACCCAACTCCGAAAATCAACAAAGTCCTTCCATAAGGCAACGTTAATTCGAAATAAGACTCAACACCCTAGAATTAACATCCAATTCCAAAGTCAACTCCGAACTAGCTCCGACAGACCAACAAAGTCCTTTCATAAGGCAACGTTAATTCGAAACAAGACTCAACGCCCTCGACTTAACGTCCAACTCCAAAGTCAACCTCGAACCCAACTTCGAGAAACTCTCAAATCAAGTCAAGACTCGGAATCAAATGATCAAATAGAGATTGAACCCAAATCAATTGCTTGATTTCTTAATTTCAACATATTATTTGTAATTTCTTTCAACATTATTAATAATGAGATATTAAATTTTGTGAAGAAAATTTGCAGGTTACCGTTATTATATTGACATATGTTACCATTATACATTTTGAAGATATCACTGAAAAGTAATATATATATATATATATATACACCTGTATCTATATATGGATTTGGATCCCCTCCTGTACAGGAGGGGCCTGTGCAGGAGGGGGCCCTTGAATCACACACATACACACACACATCTGCATGGGTATGTGTGATTGAAGGGTCCTACTCCTGCACAGGACCATCCTATACAGGAGTAGATCCAATTCCATCTATATATATATATATATATATATATATATCATTCTCTTTTGTTTCCCAATTGGTTAAAGCCCCTTTTCTTTCCCAAATTGGTTTCATTACACAACATTCTCTTTTTAAATTTAAGAGCAACACTTGGGTAGAAATTTCTACCGTAAAAATTGTCAAATATAAAAAAAAAAAAGTAAACCCACGCGCACCCTCATTAACGTTCACTTCCAGTGACTATATACAAACTACCCATACCTATATACTAGCTAACTCCCACGCCTCTCCCACCCCCCTCCGACCCCCAACCCCATGTATGCTAAATTCAACTCCCAACCCACGCCAACAGCTTCAAGTTGTTGGCATTTACTCTTTTTTTTATTTTTTTTATTTTTTTATTTTTTAATTATTATGTTCACTAAAAATATATATTTAATATTATATTACAAATAAATATTTATACAAATAATAACACATATTTGATCTTATACTAACACATATTTATTCTAATAGTAACACACATTTGTCTCCCAGTTTGTATTACTATATGGGCAAATATGTGTTATTGTAAAGATAAAATATATTTTTATGAGAATAAATATGTGTTTTTTAATTTATTCGTCATTCCTTTAAATCTAGGTATATTGTTTCTTATAATAAATATGTTATTATATGAAAAAAAAAAATTTATTTTTATAAAAATAAATAAATACTCCTATTTGTGAATAATTAATATTTGTTCTTATAGTAATACACATTTTGCTCTTGCATTATGTGAAAAATTATTTATTCTATAAAAATAAATGAATATATGTAAAATAACAATATTTTATAAGATAGTAACACATATTTGCTCTAATAGTAACACACATTTATCTCCCAATTTGTGTTACTATATGGACAAGTGTATGTTACTATATGAACAAAATATATTTTTATGAGAATAAATATGTGTTTCTTAATTTATTTATCATCCTTTTAAATCGAAGTATATTGTTTCATGTAATACATATGTTATTATATTAAAAAAAATTAATATTTGTGAATAATCAATATTTATTATTAAAGTAACACACATTTTACTCTTGTATTATGTGAAAAATTATTGATTCTATAAAAACAAATGAATATATGTAAAATAACAATAATTTATAAGATAGTAACACACATTTGCTCTAATAGTAACATATATTTGCTCTCCAGTTTATGTTACTATATGGACAAATGTGTACTACTATATGGGTAAATGCATATTACTATAAAGACAAAATGTATTTTTATAAGAATAAATATGTGTTTTTAATTTAATCATCTTCCCTTTAAATTTTGGTATATTGATTCATGTAATACACACTTTTTTCTATATTATATGTGTTATTATATGGAAAAAATGATTATTTCTATAAAAATAAATAAATATCTATAGAAAAACTATTAATTTTTTCTTACATTAATACACATCTCTCTATAGTCTATAAAAAAAATTATATTTTATACAAATAAATAAATATACATAAAATAATAATGTTTAGTCTGAAAAGTAACATACCTTTCTCCTTATAATAACATGCATTAGTTCATATTGTAACACAAATTAAGAGCAAATTTTTTAATTTATTATATAATATTATATAATTATTTTTTTTAAATCACAACAATTAAAAAAAACATGTTTCAACCATTTTTTGTATTGATCAGTAAAGAGAACTTTTATTTCATTGAGGCATGAGAAGTACCTCAGGACGTACAAACATACAAGAACATCATAAAATGTTCTTTACATAAGCACTTAATCAAGCTCCTAGTATAGCTAAAGGATTTTTTAACAATTGTTGGAAATTAAAATTCTGACACCTCAATTCCGTAATTGTCAACCAACTCCATAGTCTACTCTTCACTTCCTCGCTCAATTTTTTCGTAGAAATCTCCTTATTTTTTAATAGTTTTGCATTCCTCGTCTTCCAACTAACCCAAGTTATACACATCCACACACTAGCACCAAAAGACTTATATCTCACCCCTTTGAAGCAACTACAAAAGTGTAATAAATATATCACAGGAATTGAGATTATCACGGACCTCGAACCAAGCCAATTCAGACAATCCATCCAAACTCTGTACGATAACTCACACTCAAAAAGAACATGTCTTACCGTCTCGGACTGTGAGCCACAAAAAGTGCATGCGATGTCATCGCTTGGTTTCAAAACTCCTTTTCTCTACAATTTTTCCTTCGAAGGAATACTCTCCCGTAGAACCCTCCACGCATGTATAGACACTTTGCTTGGTGTGTACTTATTCCATAGCCTCTTGACTCCTTTCAATAAGTCTTCAGATAGCTCTTCTCCTTGACTTTGTGCCATTAGTCTTTCATATACATTCTTGACTTTGTAAGCCCCCGTCGAACTCCATTTCCATATCCATTGACCTCTTCCCCTTTGCTTCACCTGTAAACTATTAATCACAGCAGACAATTCATCAAGAATTAATTTTTCATGATCATACAAATTTCGCCTCCAACTCCAACTCCACTTCCAATTCCAAACCCCCTCCCTTTTATGGAAGCCCATTTATTCATACTAAGATTGTATAACCTAGGAAATCTAATCTTCAAACTCAACACCCCCACCCATTTCTACTCCCAAAATAATGTCTCACTACCATCTCCTAATGCTTTCTCAAGTCCTTCAAACAACCATCCCCCTAGACTACCCCCAGCTGCCTTAACCACATCATTCCACCACCCACTAAGTGTCCTAGATTTCACCAAGTTTGATCCTAACAGCCTTCCCCCCCTCCCCATTCCACTTCAAACTTTGATTCCACGATTTTTGCCCACAAGCTACTCCTCTCGTTAAAGAACCGCCACACCCACTTCCCTAGAAGAGTTTTATTAAAAATTTCCAAGTTTCTAACCCCTAATCCCCCTTCTCTTTTTGATTTACATAACTTACCCCACTTAACCCATGCTAATTTCTTTGTGCTCTCACTCCCCCACCCCCACCCCCCACACACGAAGTTTCTTTGTAATTGAACAATTTCACACAGGGTTTGTTTTTGCAACAAATAGGTGGACAAGTGATATAAAGGGATAGTAGATAGTACCGCATTGAGTAAGGTGAGCCTACCTCCGATCGAAAGTTTCAGTGCTTCCCATTTTTTCAGAGTATAGCGAATTTCCGTGGGTTAACCTGCCCTGGGGCGCGTCGTTTAAATTTTTTTTTTTTTTTAAATTTCTACGGTAGAAATTTCTATATAAATTTTTGTCTAAATTTAAACTAAATATATCATATTCCATCTGTCCTAACTCTTTTTTCCCCTTTTTTTTATTTTGAGACGTTCTAACTCTTTTTTCCTACCTTAAAAGGAAATAATATACACTCACAAAAATTAATAAAATACACTTTTTATATTTTACTATTAATTAACTTCACATTCATATACTCTATTTTTTTAATCCGTATGCGCAGGTCTTTTGGAAAAATGATCGAGATAGAGGGAGTATAAAATAAAAATGAATTCGCATAAAAATCCAATTCATAATTTTTTTTTATCGATAAATGTTAGTTGTTAGTAGTTAGATTAATTCACTAAGTTTCCTTACACTCTACATCTCCAAATCCAACCTTATATCTCCCTCCTAATTCGTTCCCAAAGAAAATTGAACACGGGTAACTCACTCGAGTTAGAACCATTTTGTTCATAGCCCACCTGGCTTCCAATTCATAATTATGTTGGTCAGACAGTCAGCTGCCTCACATCACATGTTGTGTAAGATGAAGAGATTGGTTGGATAATAAGTTATTGTTACTTTATAAAAGTTGTCTTTTGTCTTTTAGCTGAATCTGTCAACTTTATTTCATTTGCATTATCGTCCGCTCATCCTCCCACATGAATTAACCAAAAATATTCTTCACATTATTAAATTTTTATTCCCAGACCACAAATAAACAAGATATTTTTCAGAAATTAAAAACATTCACAAAAAACAAATACCAATTTCTTATTTCCAGACCACAAAAATGCACAACATATTTTTCAGAGATTAAAAAACATTCACAAAAAATAAATACCAGAAACTCGATTGAGCATAATTATCATCTCGAACATTCGTAATTAAGTTCATGATTTATTCTAATAAAAAAAATCATTTTAGAATTACTTCTTATTTTATTTATATTATTTTATTAAGCAAAAAAAAAATTTATATTTAATTTTTTTTATCTAAACGTACAGTTGAGGTTAATATAAGTAAAAACATTTAATCACAGTATTATATAAAATGAAAACTACACCTCTTAAAAAGTTAAATTATGATAATTTTTTAGTTTTTAAAAATAAAAAAATTATTATACATATTATAATTTTAATTATCATTTCTCGACTCTAAAAGTCTCCAATAAAATATTTTTAAATAATTTTTAGAAATTTGAAAGCTCATAAGCTACCTCTGAGAACTAAGTGATACAAAATATTAAAATAAATAAGGAGTTTGAAGATGTATTTAACCAACAAGATTCCAAAGACATTTACCATAGTATATCTTAATTTACTATAATTATAGTAAATTATATTTTGTAAACCGAAATTACTTTATTATTGAATGGGCAAAGGCAAAGGCACATGAATATTAGAAAAAGTCAATCACAAATGTCTCAATTAAAGAATATATGGAAATATTAACGATTAGTAACAAATTAATACTAACATGTCCGGCAAATTAATAAAACAAATTACAACCTTTTCAAGGGCCCCAAATCCTTCGTTATAAATAATGTTCTATATACATTTCATCACCAAAAAAATACTCACAATTTATTTTTAACAACATCGTCAATACAAATACATAATAAACTAAAATTTATAATATAGTTTGCGAATTTGGATTTTGTTCCCTTTCACCATGTAAAAAGGTAATGCATTATCATCGTGCAAAAATATTTTACAACAAGCTTACGATGAAATTGTTTTAAAATATTAAATATTTGATAAGTGTATTAAAATATACATAAAAAATTGAAGTCAATATAAAAATTAATTACCCTCAATAATTTAATACATCTAATGAAATTTTTAATACACCTATACTTTAAAATTGATTTATGATAAATTCAATCCGCGAAGCATTCGACAACAAATTTCTAAAATACAAAATACTATAAATTCATGGATCCAATATTAATACTATATCATATTCGTATATTTAATTTATAGCAAAAAATAAATGAAGAAAAATATTTTACTCAGAATAAAAATCCGGTGATCTCGGCAAGATGTGAACGGACAGAACTTGGAACCCAACCGGGACATCCACCACCCACAGCCTAGCTGGGGGCGCCGCCGCCACGTCCACCACCGTTATGCTACTGCCGTCGCCGCTCAAAACGCACACCCTCCCACCCGCTGCTGCCGCCTGTTGCGCCCCCTTAAACTTACTACTCTCCACCACCTCAACCCACGTGTCCGTCACGTGATCATATTTCTTGAGCGACCCCTTCGACTCGTCCACCACGAACACGGTATCCTCATGCATCGCCGCCGCCGGCCCTCTCCACCCCGACAGCATACCCTCCGGCATCTCCTCCCAACAATCCCTCTCCACGTCGTAGATCGTACCTTCCTTCGCCGCGTCCCCTTTCACGTTCACCATGCACAATTTCCCCCTCCAACCAACGGCGTCGATCGCCTCGCGGCTAAATTTTCCGTCCCTCAAATTCCCCATCCTCTGCCACGACGCGTGGCGTCGCCGCCGTTGATGGTGGCTCCGAGATTGGGTATTTAAGTCCCACTTTTCAACGGATCTCGCCACGTCCGTGTTGAACCGGGCACCAATTCCGCTGGCTACGTAGACGGCCCCGCCTAGGGATCCGGCAACGCACCACCGCCGCGGAGTGGAGAGCGGTGGACCGAGAGCCCAATTTTCTGACAGGGGGTCAAAAACCAGAGGCTGCGAGAGGGCAGGGAGGAATTGTTCGTCTGTCGCGGCGAGGACGACGAGTTTGCCGGAAACGGCGACCGTTTGGATCGGAAGCTTCCGCGATATGAAGGAGTGGTGGCGGAAAAGGAAGCGCCGCGGCGGATCGGTGGGCGGAGGAGGGAGGGGGTGCCATTTGCAGGAGATCGGGTCAAAAGAGTAAAATTCGACAGAATTAGAGAGTGGGCTTTGAGATTCAGAGGGTAGAAAGAGAGCACAGAGAGAGAGAAAGGGTGGGAAAGAGGGGGAGTAGATGAGGCGGCGCCACGCGCGGCAGACGGAGTAGAGATTACAAGGGGGGACAAGCGAGAGGCAGAGGTGGGCTATGTGGTCGGGAAGTCTAGGGAGAAGGGAGTGCTGGTGGTGCTCCTCCGCGTCGTGGTGGTGCTTCGGCCTTTTGGCGGTGGATGTGGTGGGTGTGGTGGATAAAGGAGGATTGCTCATTGGAGAGTCAGAAGAAGGGGACCTCTGAGAATGGGAGGGTGGAGTATTAATAATGGAAAACACTCCTTTTGTTATTTTATTTATTTATTTACTTTATTAAATATATATTGGGGATGTGGTTGGAGAATTTTTAGAAAAGGCAAAAGTTGGATACTAGCACTCAATTCTCTATATCACCCTCTATAATTCCTCATTTACAGTTTTGCCATCTGGCTTTCAATAAAATTGTTGAGGGTTTATTTCAAACACAAGTAGAGCTTGAAGGCAGGAAGCATACAAACCCTCTTTTAAAAAATATTTGAAATTTATACTTTCAAAAGTGCTTTTCACTGTATAAGTGCATGTTTGCGATCTCTACTTGAATTAAAAAATTGATATTAAATAATTTTAGTAGTAAAATTAAAAATAAAGAGTGTTTTAAATTTAAGTGATTTTAAAAAATAATTAAGAAAAATGTGTTTGCAAAAGAAGTGCTTCTAAAATATGTATTGAGTATTATTTTCTTGGGGAATGTGTAGAAGTACTTAAGTGGAAGCTAAAAACTAAAATTTGTTGCTTGACCAAAAATGATAATAAGCACTTAAAATAGTTATTGAAAACATGTTTTAAGTGTTTTTTTTCAAAAAATACCATCTTAGTTTTAAATAAAAAAAAATTCATACTTGTTTAAATGTGTTTGTAATTATTTAAATTTTAAATTTGTATAAATAAAAATAGGATTAGTCTTGTATGCACCAGTTACACGATGAAACTCAAGTTTATTTTTTTAAAGTTAAACAAAATATTACTGAAAAGTTAAATTGTGAAAGATACATTTTTCAGTAATAACATGTGTAACTTTTCAGTAGTATTTTGTTTAACTTTTAAAACATGAACTTGAGTTGCACCGTGTAACTTGTGCACAAGTGACTTACTCATAAAAAAAATATTGATATTTAAGTATATTGGTGTGGTGATGAATAACAATATTGTTTAAATTATATAGAACTTTTGAGAGTTTTGTTTGTTGACATATATTGTAATATAAATAAAGTTCACTCATGTGTTAATGCCTATGTTGCACGGGCGTGGATATGCAGATGCGGGTGCGATACGATACGAGTTTTTTAAAAAATTAAGGTGCGATTCGTTAAGAATACGTCTATTTATTTATTTTTTACTATATATAATATCTAAAAATATATTTTTTATAAAAATTTTATAAATCATTTATATTTTTTATCAACTAAAAATTTGACTATATTCAATATGTAATATAATTATGTAAAAAAAAATCACATCGAGTTACATTAGTTCAATACATAAATCATAGTAATAAATTCAATTTAAAACGAGTGTCACACTATCAATTTAAATTATACGAAATAATAAAATTCAATTTAAATAATATATTTAATGCTTATAAACAGGATTCGTACAGTAGATTCGAGAATCCGTTAGCTGGATTCGCAACGTGGCAGATGGATTCGCCACTTGAAGAATCCGATATAAGAATTCAAGAATTTTACCCTTTTAGGGTGCGAGTGCGAATTCGATACTACATTATAATATTTTTAGAAGAATTTGTGTATCATAAGTTAGTGTGTAATATAATATGATGATATTATTTTATGGATGTGGTAGGTTTTTATAAGTCAAGACGTGCAATTAAATTATAGATGGGAAAGACATATGTGATTTTATTTATAAATGATAATTCACGTATGTCACATATTAAGGATAATGTAAACCAATTTTATTATAAAAAATATTTTTATTTATAAGACATATGTGATTTTATTTATTAATTATTTTGTTAAAATATATTAATTTATATAAGAATTAATAGTATTTCAACTTGCAATGTGAAAGTGGCTTACAAGTTACAAGATACTTCACATTTCAATTTGATATCAAAATGAAAAGTCAACATTCAATAATTTATCATATAATACATTTTAGAAATTATGAAAAATAAAATATATATGTAATTATATTTAAAATTAGTTTTGACACGAAATTTTAAATCTTTAATGTTATACACTGTAAATAAAATTTACAAACATTAATAAATATTACACGCAAGAGATTCATGTATAGTGAGGACACTTTTTTAATAAAAATAGGCAGAAAATAAATTTAATTGTCCTTAAATGATAAAAAAAATTAATGGAGCTTTAATTAGCTAATAGGGATGTCCCAGTATTTCTCATATAGAACATTTAAAGCTAAAATTAGGACACCAAATTGTGGTAATTATATATATCACCTTTATGTTGAAAACTTGAAATGATAAGTATGTCTAAGACAACGACTCTTCATTCTCTATGCATATAGCAAGTAGTACAATGTATGAAGCTCCATTATTATAGGATGAATTGTGAAAAATAATTTGATGGCTTTCTTTGGTTAGCACTTTTGAAAGTGAATAATGGTAATCAAAATTATAGTGTGTGTTTGGAATGACTCTAATATAACTTTGATTTCCAAAAACTAAATAATCTAATATAGTTCAGCTATTTGAGAACTATAACTTTCGTTTCATACCCTTTTCATTTCTATACTTTTTCAATTTTTTACAATTATACCAAACGCCCTCTAAAACTATAATCTTGCTTTTTAATAAGTTTCACATAAAATCTTGATAAAAAAATCCATCAGATTTGTGTTTCATTTTTTCAATTGCATGAATTATGTACCCATAAATTTCACGATCAAATATCTACTGAAGAAGTGTTTTGAATCCATACCTATAACTTTAGAATTATTTGTTTCGAAATCTTAAATAATTAAATATACAAAACTAATTTTGTTGTATAAATTATATTAGATAAAAAAAATGTAAAATAATTTCATACATGACATAAATTTTATTTAATAATATCATACACCTTATAGATTTATTAAAGTTCTATTCAAATCATATTTTAAAGGTACAAATATTTTAAATACTAAAATAAAATTCAGTCTCATGTAAAATTATTAGAATTGACCGACAGGTCGAACTGATCCACAACCCACCTTAAATCACTATTTAACAGGCTTCACGGCGCGATACATGGCTGAGATGGTTGGGAACCATTCATCCCAACCCAACCCTCAATGGACTACAGGGTTAGTAGGCTAGTCCATGGGGTTTTCTTCTATTTTTTTTAAAATAATTCATTCATATTGTTTTTAATCATTTAAATAAATAAAATAAATAATGAAAACAAAAAAAACTTTCATGTAAACTTAAAAGTTCAAGCAACAACGACCACAAAATAATTTATTTAAATAAAACATGTATTAAAGTGCATCATAAATATAAAATTGTAAAATAGCCTTCAAGTTTATCAATATAAATATAATTGGTCTCAAATTAACATCTTAAATTTAGGTAAGCCATATACTGAGGATAGATGATGAGGATGAAGAATGTGAATCATATAAAGTTTTTTTAAGAATTAACTGATTGTATTTTTATAATTTGTGTATACATATACCAAGATAAATAATTAAATTTATCACTATTATAATTAAAATAATTTTATAAATAATAAAAGTTTATGGGCTAACCCGTACCCTTCCCAAACCCGCAATCCACACAAACTCATTCACGCGATCCAGCCAATATAAATCCATTTTTTAATTAACAATTATTCAACTTGACACTCATTATAAGCGAGCCACATGTAGATAGATTCGTCAAGCCTAACTCATTTTGGCACGATATTTTTTTTCTCATTATGGCTAATGTAAAAAAAAAAGATAAATAAAAATAATAATAACTCTAATAAAATTAAGAGAAATTTATAAAATAATTTAATAAAATGCTATTTAAAAAGAGATTCAAAATATGTGTATAAATTAAATTTTATACTTTTGTGAAAAGAAAAAAGAAAAAATGTATATGCAAATAATATAAATTAATTTGTAATTAAAATTGCTTTTTTAACCAAATATGTAAATGGCCATAATATTAATTGTCTATGCCTATTGAATATTGACTAGCTTGGGCTTCTAATAACTATTGGGTGACTTACATATTGATTTAAAAAAAATGACTATATTTACAAATTGATTCACAATATTTGTACAAAAATATAATTTTTTCCTGCACAAAAGTGTATTTTTTTCTGCACAAAATCAATTTATAATTTTTGTCAATTTTTGAACCATTTTGTGATTTTCCCGTAACGGAACTAAATTGTCGCTGTCATACACCATTAAGCCTTATCAAATCAAAGTTAGTTTTGCATGCATGCGCGTGGCTTGCACGAGGGTAAACTTGGGGCAACCTCGTAATTTTAACTTCTTAGATTTTAAAGTGCAAACCAATACGTATAATACAAGTGTTCTTAAAAAAAAGCATGTTATCACTGAAACGCCATTTCTTCGAATGTAATTTTTTAAGTAAAATACTAAATAAATATTCCCACTGTCCCACAGGAATTTGCACACTTTTCTTATTTGGACGTCTCACACAAATTTGCACACTACTAAAAAAAGAAATATTAATTTACGTGCACACTCACAAACTTTACACATATTTACCCATATATCACTACTTTATATATAAAACACATTTACCTTAAAACATATGCCGTCCCGGGGACGTAGGGAGTATAATTTAAATAGTGCACAAAAGAGTTGCTTATATGCTTAGCTAAAAAAGTACTCCCTCCGTCCCAGACCAATTTGCACATTTTCCATTTTGGATTGTCCCAAACCAATTTGCACACTACTTAAATGAGAAACATCGATTTGCGTGCACACTCACAAAACTTTCCACATATTTATCCATACACCATTATTTTATTTAAAAAATATATTTTCCTTAAATTGTGTGCCATCCCAGGGTGCAAATACCCCTGGAACGGAGGGAGTAATTTACTAACAAGTACAAAGGAAATGGACAAAACGGCAGACAGTTGGGGCAAGAGGGATATTCTAATTAGAACACTAACATTGTAAATTTGAAAAGTGGGTTATTATTTAAATATAGTGCATGTTCGTAATTTCTAGTAGAATTAAAAAAGTGATACTCTCTCTGTTCCACAGGAATTTGCACACTTTTCTTATTTGGACGTCCAACACAAATTTGCACATTACTAAAAAAGAAAACATTGATTTACGTGCACACTCACAAACATATACATATATTTACTCATATGCCACTACTTTATATATAAAACACATTTTCTTTAAAAAATGTGTCGTCCCGTAGGGTGCAAATTCCTACAGGACGGAGGGAGTATTAAGTAATTTTAGTAGCAAAATGAAAAATAAAGAGTGTTTGAAACTTAAGTGGTTTTGAAAAATGATTAAGAAAAATGTGTTTGCAAAAGAAGTATTTCTAAAAAGAGTATTGAGTATTATTTTATTGGGGAATGTGTAGAAGTATTTAACTAGAAGCTAAAATCTAAAAATTGTTGTTTGACCAAAAGTAATAATAAGCACTTAAAATAGTTGTTGAAAACATGTTTTAAGTGCTTCTTTTTAAAAATTAAGCACTTTTACTTTTTATGTTGAGTTTGCAAACAAGTACATAATGTTTTTGTGCTGCTTTTAACGGATTATTAATTATATATAATGATTCATTTTTATGGGGTAGAAGATACATGAAATTGATAGATATTTGATAATGATATATTAATATTTTGAGAGTAATATGTGAATGATTTCTCATAAAATCTTATTGTTAGTTAATGATTTTTAAAAATAATTTTTTTTAATACAATTTAGAATATCGATTGGGGAAACCAGTTAGGCGCGTAAAGCATCCAAGACCCAAAGAAAAGGAAGAGAGAGTAAGTGCTTCAAGTATTTTATATCTCCAAATACATTTCGTATTGAAAAAATAAACTAATAATTGAATTTATATGTGTGGTTTATGTACTGTAAGTGGTTTGGTATTTCTATGGTCATACATAGAAATTCAATTATTTACTTTTTTCAATATGAGATATATTTGGAGATATAAAATTACTGAAAGTAGCTTTGATGTTTGAATTTGTAATATTTGTTGTTTTTAGAAAGAAAGAAATGCCTTCTTGTTTAAAATGTAGTGTCGGACCTATGAGATCAGTGGAGGAAGTTAGATTGTAGCTTTCTTGTCCTTTCAATAGTGTCTTTTTAATTTTTATGAACACAAAATTGAACTAGTCTAAAGATTGGAGGACTCTTTATTCTCCAAATTTTAATAAGATTTCCAATAATTAAAAAAAAAAAAAAAGCGCTAAAGCCTGAAGGAAATGCATAATATTTCTTGTGTGACTATTAAAAATTACTTTTGCTAATGAATAAGTAATGACACATTCATCACACTTTGCTTTATGTTATAATGAATGAAAAAGTAAAATAAATATATATATATATATATATAAGTTTTAAAATTATTTAAATATATTTTATACTATGTACTGAAAGTTCTGTTTATTAAGCCTGGATTGTCCACAAAAGTGTCACGAGAAAAATGTTATTTTCATATATATATATATAGTAATTAATGAGCGTAAACATTGGACCGTCCATAATAAATGTTCAACTACTACAACCAAAAACTTTTGAAAATTAAAAAGAGACAGACTACCACCATGCATGCAGTTCACAATTTCAAGTTGTTTACCTCTTTATATATACTTAAACATATTCCATCAATAAATAAATACTCCAATTTTTCCATAATCAACTAATTTCACATTCTATCTTTTCGACATAGTTCACAATGACGGATTCTTTTTTTTAAAAAAATTTCTTGTAAATTTGAAATAAGATAGACTCAATAATGAATCATATTTATTACCATCAGTCACACAAATTTATAATTTTATAAAATTATTTCAATCATGTATCTATATCTCTTCAAAATTTACATAAAAAAATGGAGAGAATTCATGATCTAAACGGATTTCACACTCTAAAAAAGAAATAAAATACTAGCTACTTTATTTTAATCATATTATTACTAAAAAATATTTTTTAAAATACACTTTTCAGTAAATAATACGTGTAACTTTTCAATATTATTTTGTTTAACTTTTTAAAATTACACTTGACTTTCACGGTGCACCTGGTGCATATAAGACTAAGACGATAAAATATACTCCCTCCGTCCAGTAGGAATTTGCACCCTACAGGACGGCACATTTTTTAAGAAAAAATAGTTTTATATATAAAGTAGTGGTATATGGGTAAATATGTGTAAGGGTTTGTGAGTGTGCACGTAAATCAATGCTTTCTTTTTTAATAGTGTGCAAATTTGTGTGGGACGTCCAAATATGAAAAGTGTGCATATTCCCGCTGGACAGAGGGAGTAGTACTTTTTTTTCCTGACCAAAAGAATAGATATAGAAAGACATAGTATTATATGAAAATAGTTCATGATATAAGTTTATCATGAATTAATTTTCAAATATAAAATATTTTATCATGAATATAAAAATTTTATAAGAATTATAAAAATTTAGGTCAATAGCATTGGATCATAGTTATAGATTTTAGTGAACAAATTTTAATACTTGTGACGAATTTTTTTTAACTTCTAATCAAATATATAATATTTTAAACTTATTTAACGATAATTTTCTTATAAATTATTTTTATATAAAATATATTCACATATAAATAACAAATTTTAATTTCTTAAAATGAGATAATTTACAAATAAACGCTAATGAATTATGTGATTGGTCTCACGAATTAATTTGTTTTTTAGATGAATATGTATTTAAAAAAAAAAAATTGCTCTGGAAGATGGATTATTATAATTATTATCACTTTTTCTAAAAGATGATGGATTATTATGTGTTTGCCTTTATGGTGTGTGCATGCCTCTCTCTTACCTTCTCGGGCCATAATAATGTTACATGGTGTGTGCATGCCTCTCATACCTTCTGTCCCTCTCTCTCTTTAATAACTAGTACCTTGCTAGTGGGTTTTTTTCACTTATAATTTAGATGGGCAAAATTTCGAGAGAATTTTCATTATTATATATGGGTTTTGAACAGTGTTCTAAAAGTCGCTAGTCGCTAGTCGGTCGGATCACTAGGGTCTAGCGACTAGTCGGGGATTAGTCGGAGACTAGTCGGAAACACCTAAACGGTAATAAAATAAATAATTTAATAAATTAGTGATATATTATGCCTAAATTAATTTACTTTAATTGTCTATTTTGTAAGATTTCATGCAATTATTTATACAAAATTAAATTTATAGAGCTTAATTATAAAATTATTATTTGTATTTATATTTTATTAAAAAAATTAGTTTGGGCTCATGAATTAAATTGATGAATTATTTGGGTTCAATTATAATTTTGTTACTCATTGAATTAATTAGAAGCAAAATTTTGGAGGTTCAAAATCAAATTATTTTTAATTTAATGATAATTGTATATCTTATTTTGATTTTCAATTTATGGCTTGAATTTTCGGATTTTACGATTCACGAGAAAAAAAAAAAAAAAAAACCCTCAGCGCCTAGTCGGCGACTTGGGCGCCTAGACCCGACTAGTCGACGTCTAGACGCCGACTAAGGGTCCAGACGTTTTTTTGGCCGATTTGAGGTATAACTGGTCGGCCATGGGCCGACTAGCGACTAGTCGCCGACTAGTCGGCCGACTTTTAGAACACTGGTTTTGAATTGTTATGTGGGATTTTTAAGGTGTAAATGAACTCATTAGAGTCAAATAATGTCGAGCTCAAACTTAATTCGATCAAGAAATTTTGAAATAAAAATCTCAACTTGAACTCGATTTTTTTGAATCTAAGCTTGACTCAAGAAAAAACTCGCAATACTCAAGAGAAAAATCAAGTAAACATTAATTATATATTTTATTTATTTATAATTAATACATACTTGTAAATAATTGAGATAAATTAATTAATAAATTATGTTAACTTGATTAGTCTCACAAGCATGATAAATCCTGTTGAACTCGAGTTGAGCCCATGAGCTTGGATACGTAGACTCCAGCATAGAACGACATATAATAACACCTAACAATTCTTAAATCATACATCGAAATTCACATATTTACATTGCTATTAATTTTTTAAAAAAAAACCATTTAATTGGTAGCTACCGATATAAGAAATATATTATGTTAATACCAATTTTTTATTTGTCTCATTTGTTTGGGCTTATCCAAAACAATGTAGGCCCAGGTGTTTTGGAAAATACATTATCCTAACAAATACACTACCTTTGTTCAGTAATTTTTTTTTAAATTTTTTCGATATTTTTTCCGAACATAATTTAAAAATGAAAATATGTTTTATTTTTTTCCAAAAATTTCAAAAATAAAGATACCGAATATTTTTCAAAAATAGTGTATTTCCAAAAAAGAGGCTAGTGTCAATAACCTGGGCCAACAATGTATTTTTCAGCCCATCATGAAAACATGAAAGTTTTATTGGGCCTTGGAGCTTTTAAGCCCGAGTTAGAAAAGAGACTACAGTGGGCTAACATGAGCCAAAAAAATCTGACCGTTACCGCCATGACCGATCCCCTTGCCAGCGAGAAGGAAAATATGGCCGTTGCCGCTCACCGTTTAAATACCTGAAACATCAATGGTTCTCACCATTTCGATCTGCAAATCCATCTGAAATTCTCCAACATTTCTATCTGGAAAAATCTTCCATCGAATTCTATAATTGACTTTCCTTTTCTGTGATTTTTGCACTTAATTATTTTCATTTCCGCGTCGATTTCAAATTTCCCTTAATCAATGGGGGAAACCAAGTTCGCTCACATCGTTGAAATCCCTGTAGACGATGAGCATCGCCAGAAACTGAATTCCGCGATAACCGCGATGGAGAGCCATCCACTGGCGGAGATCTCGCAGAGCCCAGGGCATTTCCTTCTTCTAAAGCTGTGGCAAAGAGGGGAGGATCTGTACGGGAGGAGAATGTCGAGAACGGAGTCGAGAAAGGACACGATCCGGAGAGAAATCTTCCAACTCTGCTGTTTTTTCTTCGTTTTCCATGGCCTGTTCCTCACGATCCTCTTCACGTCTTCAGACTCGGAGAACCACCATTGCAGAAAGTGGTGGATACCTTCGGTTTTATCCGCATTCACTTCTCTAGTGATGGTGTTTCTTGTGCAAGTGAAGCTTTGCAGGTACTGGAAGGTGGATCGGCAGTTGCAGAGGGACCGGGTCGAGGCCCGAACCCTGACCCGGTGCATTCAGGAGTTGAGGATGAAAGGGGCTAGTTTCGATTTGAGCAAAGAGCCTCAGAATGGGAAGAGGATGAAGAGCTCCAGCGTGGAGATCAAGTGGAAGCCTCTCACTTGGTGCTCCCACTATAGAGTCACTGTTTTTCTTGTTTGTTTTGCAGCTTTGGTCTTGCCTTCCTGCAGATTCATCCTCTGTAGTGCCTGATTCATCACCCAGGTAGTAACCACGGCCTGCTTTTTCATAAACATGAGAAAGGTAAGATTCAATTAAATTCTGCAAACGATAACATGATTCAAGAATGTTACATTGATCTCTGATTCATGTTTCAGGAGTGCAATTTCTCCGTCTCGTTCGAGGAATGAAGCTCCTTGGTCCGAATTTTTCGAAAAAGAATGTGCACAAGGAGACAACATATGGAATTTCACTGCAGCTTATCATCCAACTGAGAAGCAGCATGGTATGCAGTTGAGGGAGATGGAAAGAATTTGTGCTGAAGAAAAGCTTTGTTGTTACATTTTGTTAAATTTCGACACCAAATCCATTTATGTTGAAAATATTGCAATGTGAAGTAGGGGATGGGTGGGGGAATAGTCAAAAGAGCAACACTGCTTGTGTGTTCTGTTTCTTCTGTGTTTTTCTTCCCTTTATTCTGCAAGTGGAAATAACAAAAAAAAAAAAACAGAGTTGACTATTTTTCATTATTCTGCACTTCCTTTGTTCACAATAAACAAAAAAACTATACAGAACCTTAGTGCAATAGTTGTGTTTGGAGCTTGATTTATGTCAAATTGTCCTGAGGGCACAAGCATTAAGAAGAAGCAAAATTCTAAAAGAATGATCATCTAACTACTTAAACAAGGCAGGGACATTGAATTTGGTGGCATAGTTGGTAGCTGCTGCTTCAGCACGAGTTTAATGATAATGGAAGAAAAAATACAATTAAAATCACTTTGAAATGCTTGATTTGACTTGGACCAACACCCAGTGAGTGGCAGACCTAGAATTTTGAAAATAGGGGTACAATACGTGTGTACAACTTTTGATTTTGAAAATAACCCATTTAATAAACTGGGATTGTGGGATACTACTGGTACGATCATCTTTTATCTATCTTGATTGCATAGATTGTGTGTTTTTATATTTTTGTCAAGAAATGTTGATGTCTTGCAAGTGTTTGTTTAAATGTCTGAGACAGAATAATTTGCTTTAGACCTTAAATTTGATTCGTGCCTGGAAATATTATGTTATGAGGAAGAAGATAGTTTTTACAGAGTGTTTTCTTACACTTTTTTTGAAAAATTTGATCTTAATGAGAAGCAAATTTCCTGCATAAACTTAAGAACAAATACGTGATTAACCATCCAATGCAAGAACCATCTCAACAAGATACTCTATGGTGGAAAAATTACATAATTTTGTCATGAATCAGACAGTCATGGTCCTGCTAAAAAATTGATTATAAAAAGGAAAAGGACCCTTCTCTCTTACTTAAAGAAACATGGCTTCCTAAGTAGGGCATGTGCAAGAATGACCTTTTTTCTTTAAGATTCGAAAAAGTCTTAATTTCTCCAAAATTCGATCGACTTACTGGAGGTTAAGAACATTATAATTAAGACATCTTAGTTATAGAGGGGCATATGTTTTCCTGCTTTTTTCGCTCACAAGTAAGCCAAAATTTGAGAACATTTCATAGAAAGTATATCTCTTTATCTTTTCTCATCTTTTCAAAAACACAATAGTTACCAACTCTTTCTTGATGCTATATTTCATGGGTTCTTTTGTTTTCTGCTTCTTTTTTATGTTGGTGAGGTGGATCCCAGAACTACGTCATTATGCGCCCTCAGTACCAAAATCTTCTATTTGATGGCGTGTCTTGATTCAGTATGCAAACATTGATTTTTTATTTTAATTATAATCCATCTGCAAGCTTACTTTGTCTCAATAGTATGATGTCCATTTGCAAATTGATTTGGTAATTCTATATCCAGTTAATGATTAGTTAGTTCCCGTCCAAAATCCACTTGTTTGAAGATTATGAGATCTTTGTACGATTTCTTGTGCATTATTTGTATCATGTGTGGTACATTTATATTCTGGTGTGCATGGCTTTGCATCTGTATTATTTACTTCTCTGTGTGGTTTGCAATTTGCACAATGATTTTATTTTTTAGCGATGAGACTGGATGAAAGTAAAATCATATGAGTTGTTGGATAGGTCGAAATTGATGAGATAAACTTTTCTGTGGTTTTGTGTCGCTTATCAAATTTATCTGCAATTGATTTGGTTTGTTTATATAGATCATTTGGAGTTAATGCTGATCATGCCAACAAATTTATCAAAAAAAGCTCTTGAGTTCAAACTGAAACTCTTGATTCTTATAGTTCAACGAGAGACACAACAATATTATTTTTATAACTTAATTTGTATAAATGACATTTTTTAGAGGGCTCGGATTTCATTTGTTTTCTGTCAATCAGATTAGATGAAGTGGAGTCTCCATATGATTTGATTTGGAAGGATGATTGAATTCTGGTTGGCAAGGTAAATAGACGTTTACTTCCATAATTCTCCTATGCTTTCCTCTGGATCTGTCAATGCTCCTAATTTGCCTTGTCTATTTCAGTCTTTTTATGTACCGGGATCTGTTGATGTGAACGACAATCAAATTGAGGATTGGAACATGAAAGCACCACCACTTTCTCTTTGGAGCAGTCCAAATTTGACGTCCAAACACATTTCTATTGCTGAACTATAGCTTGGCTGAAAGTCATAACATGACGTATGTCCGTGGTTCTGAACCTGATAAAGCCATCATCAGACAAGGTGTACATATGAATGCAGATACACCTGAAAAACTTGAGCAAATGAATCACTCAGAGCTGGCTGTAATCCACGAGGAAGGTTTGCCACTTGATGTCAATGACAGCAAAGAAAGTACGAAAAAAAACCCGGGTAAAGAACCACTCAATGTTGAAGTCTAATTTTTTGGTTGGGTTTCCACAAATTTTTGAATGTTCAATTAAAAGCAATTACAAATGTGACTTTCTTGGTTTTGAATTCCTATTGTGTTCCTTCCTTTCCCTTTATACATATTATGGCTCTGGGGCTGGATCGAAATGAAAGCAATTTCCTAAAGTTTAATGATTCTACATCTTCAAATTTTATTAGGAGCTACCTTTTTGTAAAATTTAAAGGAAACTTGCTATCTATACAACTTGAATGGGAACGTATGTGAGTACTCATGTAGTACTAAACCTGTATATGTGCTCTTATTTCAAGTACCAAAATTAATTTATCAGTACATATTATTTGATGATCTCAGTATTAAAATATGCAATTGGGATTTAAAGTTGTTGTTTTTTAAAATATTTATATTTGTTCCTTATGATGTCTATGTGCCTGGCCTGAAAATCTAGCATCATTTACTTATTCTAACTACTACATTGCTCCTAGAACTTCTTAAAAAGAATGTATGAAGGGTGGGAGTTTGTGTCATTTTTATATATCTCAACCAGCGATTAGAATTATTTATTTGTTTATTTGGAAGCAATTCTGTACCTAAACTTTGACTGTGTTGGATGGTTCACTGTTCACATACTAATGGTGGCTTGACTAATACCAAAGTCATATATTGTTGGATCATACAGGATAGGGACTGAACGTGCAAATGTTGGGTTTGAGATTGGCACATTGATACCCATGTAATATGAACATATAGCACAGCTTCTTGTTGGTATCACTGAGAGATTTGACTGGGATAAAATAATGGAAGGTTAGAGCATTATAGGTGGTTTTTGGGTTTTTTATTCTTGTACAACTGTGATGCAACAAGTAAATTCTTTAACTATTTGAATTATTTCTTTTATATGTTTTGGTTGTTCGGGAAGTAAATTCAGGATACTGCAGTTTCATGCTGAGGTCCATCTCTAGCTAAATTTGGTGCCTCTGGAAGTGCATATGGGGGTTGGATTTCGGGTGCTATTGCCCTTCAAGCAATAGGTTATTTGAACTTTGAACACTCTTTTTCCTATATATATTTTTAAATAATTTTCTTTCCTCAGTTTATAGTTTATTAAGTGAAAAATATGACTACTCTTTAACTTTATTTTTGTGTGTATCATGAGTGCATATGATATTTTAGCGTAAATTTTTTCCATTCCCTTTTTAATACCTGCATAGCTGATGGGCTCCTTGCATTTGCCATTACTGAATAATCAATATGTAATGGTAATGCACAAATCCAGCAAATGGTTAAGCAGTTTATGTAATAATACGGTGAAATTGCTCTTATATGGTGAGAAGGTAGGTGGCATCTTTAATATGATAAAGACTGATTTTCAAACATCAATAACTTTCTCTTAATCATCGGATGCAGCTTCTGGTTGTGATTCTGCAGAATTATCTATAGTCCATGTTAAATTTTCTCATTGACAATTCTCATTGATCATTCTTTTTGTTTCCTTGTGCTACAACTTTTATACTTCATGAACCTTATTGTATTAGCAGCAGTTTGTATAGTTATTATTTCTGTAATTCTCTTTGGTTTATACATTAATATAGACAAACAACCGAACATCTATACTTGATCCCCCTCCATCCTTTTATATCATTAGAGAGTGCATACCTAAATTTGTTGCATAAGTAACAATGTTCTGAAACAATGGAAACAATTATAGAAACCATTAACAGAATATCATCACTGATCATAAGGATGGCTACATGTTGAACCACATTATGTTCCCTCAGGGGTGTACTTCTCAGGTATATAGATCCTTCAGTCTTCCAGTATGTTGTATTGGAGAGCTTCATATTAAATCCAAAGTTCTTTACCCGAGGCTTCCAACAAGTATTCGAGCATAACCTCCATAATACTCATTATGTATAACTTGGTTCTTTATCAATCTTAGAACCATTTACATGCCTTGTCATGTTCAAAAGGATGTCAGGGAGGTATCTGAATATCAGGATGCACAGTGACAATAAGAGAAAAAATTATATCATTAACCTTAAAAATGAAATTATATATTTATGGGCATATATATATGAAGATTGACAGGTTGCAGAATATGCTTGTTGAGACTGCTGCTTAATCTGAAAAATGTAGCCATTCATTTCCCTTGACAATTGTATTTTTGGAACGGAAGGTACAACAATTAATGTCCTCATGCAATTGTATTACTTTACTTCCTATTTCACCATCATACTGCAGCAATCAAACACATCTTGCGTAACTTTGAGATGGTGTGAGGTTTGAAGGTTAATTTCAATAAATGTAAAATCTTGGGGCTGAATGTGTGGGAAGATTTAGTTGAGGAAATGACAGATTTTCTCAAGTGTGAGGTAAGTAAAAATCCTTTTTCCTACTTAGGAATTAATGTTGGTATTAATCACAGATTGACATCGTCTTGGGACAGTTTAGTTGAAAGAGTTAGACGCCGATTGAAAGTTTGGGATGGTAAATTTCTGTCTTTTGCGGGTCGTATTACTTTGGTTCAAGCAGTTCTTTCTGCAATGCCGGTATATTGCCTTTCTTTCTACAAACTACCTAAAATAATCATTTCTGAGCTTATAAGTGTGCAAAGAAATTTTTTGTGGGGGGCGTGAGGATAAAGGAAAAATACCGTGGGTTAGGTGGGGAGATGTGTGCAAGGAAAAAAAGAATGGGGGATTGGGGATTAGAGATTTAAACATTTTTAATCGGGTTCTCTTGGGGAAATGGATTTGGAGAGTGTTGAGTGAGAGTGAAAGATTGTGGGTTCTGGTGATTAAATCAAAATACGGAGAGAATCCATTTTTTGTGGGGAAAAATCTGAATTTGGGAAGAAGAAGAGGGAGAGGTATAAAATATATGTCGGGTTGGTAGGAAGATTTATGTGATATTTTCTGGGGAGAAGAAGGAAAATGTGTGAGTGAGGAGTTTCAAAGGGTGGTTAATAGGGGTGATAGGACTTTGTTTTGGTTAGATTGGTGGGAGGGTGAAGGTCCATTAAAAGAGAGATTTCCGAGACTATTTAGATTGAGTGCTCAACAAGAGGCCCGAGTGAACGAGGTTGGAGGGTGGGGTGATCAGGGGTGGAGTTGGTCATTAAACTGGAAAAGGGAGTTGAGGGAAAGTAATAGGGCTTCTCTTAACATTTTAATGTCTTGTTTAAACAGGTTTCAAATGACATGTGATGGAGAGGATGTGTGGAGATGGATTCATGCTTCAAATGGGATGTATTCGACAAATCTTGCATACAAAAAGGCGTTGGAGAGTGTGAACGTGGAGGTCGAATCATGGGAAAAAGAAGCCTGCAGGAAATTATGGAGTTGTTATGCGCCTAAACGAACTCAGGCTATCGTTTGGAAAGTCATTAAACAACGACTACCAACAAAATCAACTCTGCAAAGACGTGGATTTATACAGGTAAACGGTGATATTCGGTGTGCACTATGCGGAGAGGTTGAAGAAGATATTCCACATTTGTTCTTTTTGTGCAAAATATCTCAATCCTTATGGAACATCTGTTATAATTGGACAAGAATGTATATGGTACCTCATATTGAACCTGCTCGACATCTTCTCCAACACAGTGATTTGATGGGAAATTCTGAATTTTCCGAGCTCTCAACAACATTGTGGACATCAATCATTTGGACAATTTGGAAGGGGAGAAATGAAGCAATTTTTGAAGGAAAGGAGCTGAATGCCAATAAATTATTTTCCGAGATCAAAGCAAAGGTTTGGTCGTGGTTAGCAGTAAGAGGAGAGTTTGTAAATAAATTCTCCTTCGAGGATTGGAACAAAGATCTCAGGATTCTATTGTAGAAATTATTTGAACTAAAACATTTAAATGTAAGTCGTGAATTATCTCTGTGAGGGTGGAGTACCCCTTGTACCCCAATTTTAATAATAAATTTTCTTTACCGATCAAAATAAAAGTCTAAGTTCCATCTTTTAGTTCTTCTATTTCTGATTTATCTTTTGTACATGATCTTGACACATACATTTACTTGGAGCTGTATTAGTATCATTCTTTAAAAGTCATGTTATTGTTGTTTATTGGTATTTGGATGCATTTATATTTACATTTCTTAGTGGCTGTAACAGAAGTTTGAGCTTTATGAAATTTTAAATTTTGAAATGAAATTAATGGACTGAGTCAAGTATGAAATAGGATGCTTCACCATAAGGCAAACATTTGTTTTTCTTTGTTCAAGGACTGAACCTTTTAATTATGTACTTTTCAGCAAGTGATAACTTGTGATTGAACAAATTAATGCGAAAAAATCTCTTCAAATTTTAAGAAATTATCCCAATCAATGCAATTAAAAAAACTTTAGAAAATGATCTCAAATCAATCATTACAAACATTTAAAATATTTATATGATTACTCACAAAATTATATTATATTATAAAATGAGTTCATGGCATAGATATGGTTATAATTTTTTAAGAAGAAATTCTAAAATTCTAAAATATATAAATAACAATTATACTTGACATTCATATATACGAACAATGTACATTCTCAACATTTTTTGAAAACATTTTTAACTAGTATAATTGAAATGTGGCGAATGCACATTATATATAGAGTAAGATTTGTTGAAATTATTTATATTAATCATTCCATAATTTATCAACCAACAATCATTTTGTATCTTCTTTTATTCCATAATCCGAGCAATACAATAACAATGTATTATCAATTCTATTCCTAAACCGGATGCTCACTTAATAACATACTGAATAGAAAACCAGAGAACACAAATGTAAACTAATTTGCATAAACAAGATGAATGTGGCAAGAATGTGTTAAGAAATTATGTGGTAAAAATTGTATGACTGAACAATTAGAGATATCATATACATTTATTAGAATGGAAAAGCATTTAAGTTGAATTGCTTCATACCTATTGAGCCCACATAAGATTGTTGCCCAGAAAATCCTCAAGTTATGGGCCAAATTCCAGCAGCTTTCATCATTACAACAACTAGTTTTTACCTGTGGAACGGATTTGTTGTTACTTCATCTTTTTATGTAAGTTACTATATTACTTATATATTTTATATTATTTTAAATTTCTTTTATGAGTTTTTATATTTTTATTAACTTTTGATTTTACGAATTATTCTAATCTGATATTTTTAGTGTTTTTTTTTCAACTTTTTTAAAAAAAAATTATAAAATATAATTTTTTATTTTAATTATCTCTGATCTAATTAAGATTTAATCTTCAACCTTTCATTTTTGTCTTTTAAATTGTCGTCATAATTTTTTTATCCTCTTCATTTTATGTTTTGAAGATGTAACACACGCGAGTGAAGAACATGCATATCTTTTTCACATTACTTTTAAAAAAATTTATCTATTATTTGTTGTGACAAGAATTATATGAATTTGGGCCTCCAAACTGGGGTCTACCGGAAACCGGGTTTAACCCTAAATGGGCCAAAATTTTCTAATGTAATAGTGTAGGGTCTGTTTATATTTATTTGTAATAGGCCCAAATGTGAAGGGCAAATAGGTCTTTTCATTCTTTTATGTTTGACCCTCTATAAATAGAGGGTCTCATCCACATTTGTAAAAGAGGAACACCATTCAAGAAATAATACACATAGGCTAGGGGGCTCTTATGTGAGCACTCAAAGCCACCATATTCAAGGGAGGAGCTCTCAAGCTCTTCCCGCAGTGCTGGTGTTTTACTTATTTATTGTTTTTATCTATATATCGGATACCCCTATAGCCACATTAAATATATTCATAAAGTCCGATAAATCGGTAACAACATTATTAAATTATTGCAAGATTTTATATGTTGATATGGTCTAAAATAACAAACAATAGAACTTAAGAAATATATATATTTTTGATTAATTTTATGTTGCATTTCTTGTTTCTCAACCATTCACATTAGGATTTTCCTTAATTTAGTTACATCTACATCGATAATTTTATACCCAGAGGGGGAACACAAAGCAACATTTAAAGAAGATTTTTTTATGAAAAAACTTTCATCCGACATTAACAAAAATTTCAATAGAAGAACTGAAAATTGACTTGGCTTAATGATTTTTGCCTAAAAAGTTCTAAAACTATATATATCCACACTTCAACCTTTTCAATAAATAATTCACATACACAAGCTTCAACATAGTTTTCTCTATTTTATCAACAACTCTTTCCAACCTCAATCCTCATTAAATAAATTATTTTTTTAGTTTTTATTAATTAAATATTAGATATATAAATTTTATTATATTAAAAAATTATAATTTACTTAAACATTACAATAATTTCAATGACAAAATTAAATAGGACAAGAGTTGAAATACATAAATTAAATAATAATAGTGTTAAATACAACATTGTGAAATATTGAAAATTGAAATAATTTTGAAAATTTGAAAAACTTAAATTCATGAGAAAATTAAAAAATAAACAAATGAGAATATAAAAGAGAGAAAATAATTATATTTCAAAATACTTCAATATTAAAAGATGAGATCAATTCAGAAGAACTAAAAATCTAGCAAACAGAATTCATTGGTCTAATTCTTTCAGTCGAGCACTTGGTAACCTGAAAAAGTAAAAATCATTCAACAATTGTAAGTCGATCTAATCAAACTAAAGTAAAAATCATTCAATAGTTGTAAGTCGATCTAATCAAACTTAAGCATTCATTCGCCCTTTTAACCCCATTATGACCATCATGCCTTTTAACCCCATTATGACCATCATCACAATAGATTAAGTAAATACTAAACATAAAATATAAGTTTACCCAAAAATCCTTGTTCAGTTTTGCACATTAGAGATGATCCGCCTCTCTCTCAATTTTTCTCTCACTAAAAAAAAAACCCCTAGATCTCTCATCTGCCACTTGTCCACCACCGCCCATTTCTTCGACAGTGACCCTCATCCACCGCTACCACCGTAGCCTGTTCCATTGAAGATTGCAGATTTGAGACACTACACAGAAGACGCAGATCTGTAGATTTAGAGGAGTTTTCCTTTTTATCTTTTTTACTCTTTTCTCTTGGTATCTCTGTAGATTAACGGGTTCATCATTTCCAACGGTACCATTTTTACGGTGTCGATTGGTAGGATGGCCCGTTAATTTTTTTCTTTCTTTTTCAATTTCTGTTGATTGTTCTTGGTTATGCAATACTGTCTTTTCTAATTTTTTAGTTTTAGTATTTACTTTTCTTCTCCTCTACTTGTTAGTTGTGAGATTTTCTACGCCTCGTGTGGAGTCCCCATGTAATGGGTTATGGTATTTCTACTTTGAAGATGTGCTTGGGATTCAAATCTGGTAGTGTACCAGATGATATTGGATCCTGTAGGGCTCTCTGTTGATTTGCAGGTTGGATGAGATGGATGTTATTTCTTTTAGATGATGAAAATCACCTTAGTGTGGGGTGTATTATTTGCCGTAGAGTTTTAAATGATTGTTAGCATCTGTCTTGTGTACTCTCCATATCCTCTAGATTGGTTTGGAGCAGTTTATGTCTCTCCTGTTTGGTGAAGGGGGTGGGAAACTGATCTATTGTACTATATTTTTCTCTTCATATTTATGAAAGATCATTTCCTTTAAAAAAAAAATCATAGGTAAATCTCATTTTGTACCTACAATCACATTATCTTATAGAATTCCAGAATTCCAAAAAAAATTAAAAATTGAAGTGTAATAATTCATACCACAATGTGAAACTACTCTAACTAAAACAGATGCTCAACAATAGTAAATAGAGAAATTAATCAAATCAATGTTTAATACAAAGATAATTATGTGCATGTACATAAGTACTTCCTTCAGCTTAAAACAATATGCCCCTCGCATTCTCAGAATCAATCTTTTGCCATGAATGTAGGTCTTGATTGATTATCACAATAAGATTAACATAAACAAAGATCATAGGTACAATGTAAACTGCTCGGGATTAGTTTAAGTGGTACTTTCACCGAGATAAGTGGGTTTTTGAACTGATAAGACCGCTCTTCATCTACAACTTTATCCAGCATCTTCAGACTTAAATCCTTGCTTTCTCTGCAAGGCACACTTTAGCAGTGAGAATAGAATCGTAAAAGTTTAAATTAATTCAAAAATTAATGAAGGTTCATAAAATATAGAGTGCAACGTTGTACACAATGAGCACGACGGGCATGTGAAGCATCACCAATACATTAACCTAAGGGAAGAGGTTATGGTAGGTGGAAATGAGTTTAAGAAAGGATTGAATTGTTTAGGAAAAAAATGGCAAGGGTAAATGAGTCCTGAAATATTTCTCAACCCCAAGCCACTGAAAAACTAAATTCAGTGTAGAATATTAGCTTTAAGTTATGATTGAAATTGTAGGCATAATTATTTTTGTTTCGTTACTCTGCATCAAAACTCATCTCATTAACTAACATTCGTTCATTACGGAGTCCTCAAAATTTTACAATCTGGAGCACAAAGAAATTGTGTGCCTAAAATTAATAAAATTCTCAGGAATGATACAATTTTTCCTATTAAACAAAACCTAGAATACGAATATGAAATGTTTTACAAATTGTGCTGGCTAAATTGAAGGAGAGAGCATTCTAGGTACATCGGTTGTAGTTGCGTTTTTGCTTTTGAGGGAAGGAGTTAAATTGAAACACTTTCAATAACTGAAACTATATAAAGTAAAGCGTACAAGTTAGAATCATTAGTCCCATTTGTGTAATAATTTATGGCTACCTCATGTTTCATACTAATAATAATATTTAACTGCTAAATACTCTCTCACTAAGGTTTTTTGCAAACTACTTAAACATGTGATTTAGCAACACATTATATTCTCTCACAAAAAGGCATGTCTACTAAAACCTTCCTCCATAAACTAGTTACTTTTCACATATTAAAGAAATTTCTTTGTTTCTTGCATTCTTCTAAAAAATTCTTGAAAAATAAAAAAAAACATGGATATGAAATTGTGGGATGAACCGACAACAGAACAAAAAATAGAGTTGTAGTTTCATCCAGCAGAAGTCTGTTACACTTACTCAGCCTCATTTAAGCTTGCAAAAAGAAAAGGAGTGGAGATGATATTTCAAGCTCAAAGAAGGATTGGGTGATACTATATCTAAATATTTTGATCTAATCTGCTTGAATCTATCTATCTTTCATACTCAACCAATAGTCCAATTATGTTTTCATGGTATTATTTATTCATTGAAAATGTTCTACTGGTATCTTTTAGAATGTCAGATCCATGGAATGGAAATGTCATTTTCTTCTATTTCATGTCAGTGTAGTTGACTAATGGACAACTGCAAGAGGTCATACAAAGATAATAAGGATGGCTCAAATGTGAGCTGCATAATGTCTTCCTCTAGATGTAAGATGCTCAACTATATATGTTCTCAAACTTTCATGGATACTTATAACATGTGCACACCTCCCAAAAAAGTGGTTACTACAACACTAAAATCTATTTTTCTTTAAATTAGAAGTTCTCATAGCTACACATGCGTTGTGTAATATATTTGTCGCATAGGTATCCATCTAATTAAATTGCCTCTGTTAAAAAAACAGGGTTACCTTGAGAAAAAGTTGGTGCACACATTTACTTGTGGTCAGTCGGACACTAACGTCCATTAATTTGCATACGTGGTCCAATTCTTGTGTAGCACCTCTTTTGATCTTTCCACCACTCCTTGCATGCTTTAAAGAGAAACATATATGAGATAAATGGAATAATGGACAGGAGAAAAGAATAATTTGATGATGCAGATAAACTCACTCGACTGTGTTTTAATCAATCAAAAGGTTGGACAAAGCTTTGAATAACAATTTTTGTCCCTCACTTCACTCTCAGTAATTGACTTGTTCTTAAATTTTGCAAATTAATAAAATCCTAACCCTCAAGAGGAAGGGATCGTGTAGTAAGTGAAAGTATAGGGACCAAGTATTATCGAACCACGGGAGGTAAATATAGGAGTTTTTGATTGTTTATGTTCAATATGAAAAAATAATTATTCTAATGAAATAAAATGAGGGGGGGGGGGTTGTTTCCTATAATCTACTACTCATGCAAATCAAATAAAATTAGAAAGAAAACTAAGTACGAAATTAAACTTAAGAACACAATAACTAACTTCCAAGGTTGAAAGTGCAAGTATTGAGATTATGCTCTAAACATGATCATTAAGATTATTTTCCCCCTATTAGGCTAGACCAAGATATATAAATAAAACAAATGTTCACAAAGAAGTATCAAAAGCCACCACTTAATTAAAACTAATACTCATAGACAAGTGATTAGACTATTTTATCTATCATCGACAAGTCAGGATAAGTGCATCTAGAGCCCTCATTCTCGCCTTCAAGATAAATTAATATCCTAAGGTGTTGAATAATTTAATTCTTTCCCAACAAGGTACTTAAACTAATTTATTCTGCTTTAACTAATTTTTAACTAGTGTTTTATGTCATCGTCCTCAGCTAATTGACACGACTGGTCCAAACATTAGCCCAATTAACAAAACTCACAATTTAGAAATCATATAATTCGATTAATCGAACTTGTACACCTAATGGTCTTAAGTATGCACGTAGTCAAATTAATAAAACCAAAACTCCTAAATGTTTATCTCACAATCATAACATAACATGAAATTAACTCTTATTGAACCCTAATTGATCTAATCCTAATAAGGATACTTAATCCTAAATCACATATTTAGAACATAAATTAATTAGAACGTAATAGAATTAAGCAAGAAAATAAACTCAATAGCATAAAGGCAAATCATCAAACCCTAACCATTGTTGCGCAGTGGTGGCGTAACTTGGAGATAGAGATAAAGGGCTCATTTGTTTCGTAAGATAAAACTATCTATCCGTCGAAAATATGCATGTTTTCGACGTATAGATATTTTTATCTTACGAACCAAATGAGCCCAAAGACTATAATCCCAAATAAAATATTCGCAAAAATAGTGAGATAATGGAAAACAAAGAGCTGGGAGAGAAGGTGGTACGCCGATTGCAATGGAGAATGAATGATCAGTAGAAAATACACAAAGAAGAGTGGTGCTATTTTGTTAATTTTCTGAAGTGAAGGAGCAAGAACCTAATATTTTCTAAATGTAAAAAACTCCCTTGGGTTGGGCTAAGCTTACTATATATCTCGACTCTGAGCCTAGGGTTAAATCTAACCAGCATTTCTTCAAACTATTTGCTGTTACGTACATCTTCATACAAAGAAATCGCTAGTACTCCAAATCTTACGTGGAACAGTTTAAATCTTACGCACGCGCGAATGCTTATTGTGAGAAGAAAATTGTGTGATTTCCGTTGATAGAGAATGCTGTAGATTGAATGGAAAGAGATGATACATTTTCCTTTTTCTTTCTAATATTTTTTGTAGAAAAATAATATATGCACGTGGCAGAAGCTGAATATAACAATATTGGACACATGGCACAAACATTGATAAAGAAAAGTCAGAAGGCCACAATGTCTTCAAATTTTCGTCCATTTATATGTGATTTTATATTATTGAAGTTTAGATTATTAGTTGAAACATGTGAAAAGGATATAAATGAAGTTGAATATTTAAAAAACCATAAATCAAAATTAAAAATGAAAAACTTCCCTTCCTTTCATTTTTGGCATCTCTCTTTACATCACCGTTTCCAAGCAAGTCCTGAACATAATATAATGTGGAAATAGTCAAATATGGCCTAATAACCCATATTTATTTCACAAATGTCCTTTGACCAAATTTAAATATTTATTTAATAAAACTAATTAAAAAATATTATAAAGTTGAATATGAGTTTCATTCTCTACACTCAATTTCTAATTCTTTCTACCCGGATTTCTAATTCTCTTCATCTCTTAACAAATTTCTTCTTCAATTACAAAATCCCAAATTTGAAGAACCCTAATTTAAAAGAAAAAAATTTCCTGTTGAATGCTATTATGTTTCTTCATTATTTCTCTAGTTTCGTGCCAAATTTAATATTGTTCTTCTCAAATTCGATTTATTTCATATATTCGGAGAGAGAACAAGACAACAAGCGAGTGTTCTCTTTGCTCTGGACACGAGCGTTGGTGGACACGTGTCGGTGAGTGGATTGAGATTTTTGTGAACTCTTGTTGATTTTAGAATTTGAGGTAATCATGTAATTAGTTTAGTGGATTGAGATTTTTGCTTGCTTATCAATTTGTAGATGCATAGTAAGAATGTTCATATTAGCGAAAGGAGTTGTGTGTGACGAGAAGTATAATTTGTATAATCCTGGTTTACCAAGTTTTGGAAAATGGGGCTGCACACAAGGTGTTCAACATAATGTCTGATAGACCGAATGGAGTTATTATTACACATTACATGGATTTTGTTGGACGACGACAAGTAAACAATACTCATTTTGGGGCTTTTTATTAGCATTGCACGTATACACTCAAATTTATACATTAAATTGTTTTTAAATTTATCATAATTAATTATGAATAATTTCATTTATTTATTTATTTGTAAGGTTTGGGCTTTTGAGTGTATCCCCTGGCATCGTAGAATCCTTTGGCGCATCAAAGATCGTAGGTAAAATTTCAAGAATGTGTTATTGGACTCACACCTAATTATATTCAAGTAAAAGATGTCTAAGAAAATACAAAGATAAAAGACAACATTTTAGGTGTGATTTGCTATCCAGGTGCAACCTTTTGATGAGTTGAATATATGTATAATTTGTTCTTCATAGATTACATTGCTACTGGAATATGTAAAATTATTGTTATGGTCATGTAAATTTAGTATTATGTTTCAATGTTTATGAATAAAGTGGATAACTTATATTTAATATTGAAGTGGTTTAGAATTTATGTTGTTTAAATTTAATTGTTATGTTGTTCAATCGTTAGTTTTTCACTGATATACAACTGAGTTGTTTAAAATTGAATTGTTCAACAACAGAAATATTATATAATTAGGTTAATTTATTTATTAAGATTGTTCGTATAAGAGCTCAATCAATAATTAATTATATTTTTTCTAGTGATAAAATATCAATTTTGACCTTTAAAGCTAAAAAATCATAAGGAAAATTTGTTTTCATTGATATACATAGGAGTTGTTCAACAACGGAGTTGTTCAATAACCAATTTTTTTTTTTAATTACAGTTGTTCATATAGAGTTCAATAAATTAGTAATTAATTTTTTAAGTGACAAAATATCAAATTTGACTTTTAAACCCAAATAATCATAAGAAAAATTTATTTTCATTGATATACATATGACTTGTTTAAAATGGAGTTGTTCATCCGAGTTAAAATTTTTTATTAATTGTTCATTTAAGAGTTCAATCAATAAGTAATTAATTGTTTTTAGTGACAAAATATCAATTTTGACGTATAAAGCTAAAAAATCATAAGAAAAAATTATTTTCATTGATATACATGAGAGTTGTTTTAAATTGAGTTGTTCAATAACTGAGTTTTATTTTTTTATTTTTTATAATTATAGTTGTTCATATGATAGTTCAATAAATAACTAATTAATTCTTTTAGTGGAAAAAAATATATCAATTTTGACTTTTAAAGCTGAAATTATAAGGAAAGTTTATTTTCATTGATATACATAAGAGTTGTTTAAAATTGAGTTGTTCAACAACAAATTTGTTCAATAACCGAGATAATTTTTTTTATTAAGGTTGTCCATATAAAAGTCCAGTCAATAAGTAATAATTTTTTTTAGTGATAAAATCTTAATTTTGACTTATGAAAATTTATTTCATTGATATACAATGGAGTTGTTTAAAATTGCAACGTTCAACAAATGAGTTGTTCAAGTGTTTGTGTAGTAATACGATTAAATTTGTTCACACAAATGTCCAAATAAATAATTAATTACTTATATTTTTAATGACAATATTAATTTTAAATATTTAGCCTTAATAAAGAAAACTTATTTTCTAACGATATACGATCGAGTTGTTCAATGTTTAATTGTTGAACATAACTAGGTTGTTCAAGTGTCCGGTGTAGTAATACGATTAAGTTTGTTCACACAAATATTTAAATCAATAAGTAATTACTTATTTTTTTTTATGAAAATACTATTTTTGAGTTTTTTGTGTTAAATTTTGTTTTAAAAAACTTATTTTCTAACGATATACAATCTAGTTGTTCAATATTTGATTGGTCCACACAACTAGGTTGTTCAAATGTCCAGTGTAATAATGTGATTAAGTTTGTTTACACAATTGTTTAAACCAATAAGCAATTACTTATTTTTTTATGAAAATATTTTTGAATTTTTAGCCTTAAAAATTTTTTAAAATTATTTTCTAACGATATACAATCGAGTTGTTCAATATTTAAGTGTTGAACATGACTAGGTTATTCAAGTGTCTGGTGTAATAAAATGATTAAGTTTGTTCACACAATTGTTCAAATCAATAAATAATTACTTATTTTTTGTGAAAATAGTAACATTTTTAACCTTAAAAAATTTTGAAAAAAAAAAAACTTATTTTCTAACGACATACAATCTAATTTTTCAATATTTCATTGTTGAACACAACTAGGTTGTTCAAGTGTCCGGTGTAATAATATGATTAAGTTTGTTCACACAATTGTTCAAACCAATAAGTAATTACTTATTTTTTTATGAAATATTAACTTTGAGTTTTTTGCCTTAAAAAAAAACTTATTTTCTAACAATATACAATCTGGTTTTTTAATATTTGATTGATGAACGAAACTAGGTTGTTTAAGTGTCCAATGTAATAATGTGATTAAGTTTGTTCACATAATTGTTCAAAGTAATAAGTAATTACTTATTTTTTACGAAAATATTAAATTTGAGTTTTTAGCCGTAGAAAATTAAAAAAAAATTCTAATGATATACAATCGAGTTGTTCATATTTGATTGTTGAACACAACCAGGTTGTTTTATATTTGGTTGTTTATCACAACTAGTAGTATTGAAAATATGTTTGTTCAAAATAATAAATAATTACTTATTTTCAATTGATTAAACATCTATTTTGATTTTTTATTCTTAAAAGTATTATGGAAAAATAACTACTAAATTGGACATTTAAAAAAAAAATTATTCAAATAAGTTAAATATTCCCATATAATAAAATATTACTCATATGTTTAACATCGTAATGCAAATACCTAATTATTCAGATTCACTATAATTGAGTCTATAATATTGCATCAACTTAATACTTGTCTATCCACCATTGGTAATTGATCTAGACATGTTAATTGCCTGTGCCCTATCTGTCCACACTTGCTGCATTTTTTTATTTTAAAAAATTCTAAACTACTTACGCTTATGAACAACTAAAGAATTTACATTAATGGATAATTATAACAATTAAATAACATGCACAAATGAATAACTAAACAACTAAATAATGTAAACAACTGAATAACTAAGTAAATAAATTAAACAACTTAAACAATTGAACAACTAAATAAATTATTTATCTAAACAACTAAAATAATTAAACAATTTAAACAAATGAACCAACTATGTAAATTTAATAATTTAAACAATATAAACAAATGAACAACTTAAATAACTGAATAATTTAAACAAACGAAACAATTGAACAATTCAATAATTTAAACAACCGAAACAACTAAATAGTTTAAAAAAACTGAACAACTATGTACATTTAAAAATTTAAACAATTGGACAACCGAACAATTTAAAAAATTGAACAACTGAACAACTTAATAAATATATAAAATAATATTAATTTTATATTATTTATTTAAAAGAAGGATATTCTTATATATATTGAATAAGTAAGGCTATTTTTAAAAAAGGGGATTTGACTAGGTTATTTTTGAACAAACCCCTAATATAATTACAAATATATTCATTTTCAGGAAACTTAGACCAAGATTCTGACAATATTTGATCTTCTATTTGATTTTGTTACAGTTCCTTAGTCATCTTGCCTCTCACTAAATAGTCTTATTCTTAACTACACTTTCGGATTTATATAACCATTTTACCTTGTAGTTACCAATTGATGGAATGGTGAGATTTCTAATGGGCTGATACATGTTCTTATGCAATAGCCCCCTCAGTAAAGATTAAATTGATTTTCAAGGTCTAAATATTAGAAAGTTTTGGTAAAATTTCAACCCAAACTTGTTTTCTAAATATGTAAATAATCAAACAACACGTACTCTTTAAATTACACTTTTCTTTACTTCTATAGAATTCGATTACAGTGTTCTGTCAACTTTAACTTGATATAAGATTTATTTTCGGAATATCTTGCTAAAGTAAAATATATAAATGAGCATTTTAAAAGCACAAAAGTTCAAATAATTATTGTACCTAGGGGTTTTACCCAATTGCTCTTCAACAATGACAAGGTATAGAGACGACAATCTTACAAAAGAGAATAATGGCAAGTTAGATGTGTTAGATTAAGGTAGGAAATTTGCCCAAATTGCTAGAGTAAAGTCACCTCTAGAACCATTAATTTCCTCATAAGGACTGGAAGAATGTGGAGGCTCAACTTTCTTCCCATTCTAAGTAAAGTTATTTTTATGTATGTACATTCCTAAGCATCATGTGTAGGTAGGTGTTTGGTTGATATTTTTTCTTGTGGGATGCATTTAATTATTGAATCTGAATTACTTTGCTTATCGAATGTCATCAAGCTAAAAATTGATAATAATCTTTATCATCAAATTTGCAATATAGTCAGCAAACAATATACACTCGAGCATTGATCTGGTTAATTAGTTCAAAACACAATTTTTTAAAGTAAAATAGCAATTTGCATATCAAAATCCGTACGACATCCATAAATCAATAACATAAGTATATTCTACGTTTAAAATTAATCATAAAGAGGAGGTTTGTGATAAAAGAATATATTGTAATTCAATTTATTGATTTCCACAAGCCAAAGTGATAGTGTGGTAGCAATGTTAGTCATGGCCATGAAATTTCTAGCAGGACATAAAAATTATTTAAAACCACAAGTTTTATTCAAAGTTGTCTCTTTTCAGCAAACACAAATTCAAACTAAGCACACATGTTTCTCTGCATAAACCCACACACACACTTATATCTTTCTCTCTATGAATCCGATCGATCTAATGAACACGAATGAGATGGGAAACCGCCCAAAATTCATTATTTTCAGTAATCTTCAGCTCTGTCCCTCATATTTCAAGCTCATAAAAGAAACATATTAATGTAATAATAAGAACACATAAAACAGTTTCAGAGCAAACATTGTGCCAAGAAGGAATTGAAGACCCACTCACACTCACCATTTACTCCCAAAGGCATCTTACAGAAGTACCACCTTCCGAGGGGCTCCTAGTGTGGGCAAGGTATTTCTACCTTCCTTCGCGCTGCTCAATTTCATTAGCCAATCTCTGAATTCTTTAACATGTCCAGTAAAGTCTGCACTGCCTCATAAGCATTTTGGTGCCATTTGGGCTCTAGGATATAACCCGAAAGACTACTTTTGAGAGTGTCGTCTCATTGCCATTGAAGACATCTGTTAAGACCTTCACAATTATAAAACGAAAAAAGGAGAAAGGAATAGAAGATCCCAACAGGTTAGGAGAATTGGAAATGGTGAATTTGGAAGAATGAAAAAACGGATGAGCATTTCTTAATAAACAAAGTCTTCCTTGATATGATTCTTTATATGACTTTTGAGTTTGAATCGTCTTCACTGACAGGAGGTTCAATGCAGCAGTTTAATCTTTGAATGCACACCATAATAAAATGAAAGCTGAGGTGCAGTTACATGCCATTGGAAAAACCGTTCATTAATGATTGAAGAAGCAGGTAAGAGTTTCAGATTTTTAACTACATTAATGCTAAATGATGTGGACCTTGACATGGCTGATGACATAGGTGACGTAGGCACACATTAGGCTACACTTGGCGAAAACAACACATGGCGGATTCTTAGACAATGTCTTCTCATTTTTATATATACAAGAATCCTTGTTTCAGTTTTCCTTGTAAATCGTCTATTAGACTTTTGTTCCTTTTTGTTCATTCATAAATCACTATTATCGGTCCAGCCATGCAAGAGAACAATGACTTTCCAGAGCAAAAAATAGACTATGTCCCAATTACTGTAAACTACACAAAATGTATTTATTCACGATGTCGTGCCACAAAGCAAACATATCAAAGTTAAGCTATAAAATACTATCTTGAATCCCAATAACATTAATTGGTTTATGATTCATTTTAGTATCACCACAGCAAACTACTAAATACAGAATTCCGCGACCAACCTTGCAAATACTCAAATGGCAATGAGATCACAAACATCAAGAATCATGCTTTGATCACCGAATTAGATTAAAACATTAGTATTCACAGAATTAGAGGACTCGACTCTTGAAAATCAATTCTTTTGCACCATATTGTATCACAAAAATAAGCATACTGGCATCTTAATGTGGGCATGTAGCAATGGAGTTAAATATTAATTCCAGAAATAAAGTAGATAAATTCATCAAATTTTAGATAATATTTGAAGTTAAGATAGAATGTCAAGTGGGGTAAAGCTACCTTTTGTCATCTTCACTTTGGTACTTGGTCTTAACTCATTCTGCCCTCTGTTGAGCCATATTTGCTTCACTCTCCGCTGTTTTTTCTTCTTTAATTGCATGAATAATTTCCATTGCAATTGGTGTTATCGTAGACACTGCAGTACGCTGAGATAGAGAATCGAAAACCATTAGCTTGACAACAACTTTGACAAAATGGAAAACCAACAGAGCTATGTTAGAATCAAAGTGAAGTCAATAGTGCAGTGATGAGAGGGGTTATTCAAGATCTTATAATTATAATCTATAAGTAACTCAAAAACCAGATTATGTTTCCAAGAGTTCCTTCACCTTCACTATGCTCTGTGCACATTTAGAAAGAATGATGAAGACAAATGAACTCACTCACTCACTCACCTAATCCAACTACACTATCAGAAAGCCAAGCGTTTCATAGAAGAAATAATTACTGGACCAATTAAAAAGGGGTCCTTTAACTTGGAGCGAGGAAGATAGCGTTTCAACATAATTTTAATTAAAAAGGGGTGTTTATGGGAAAGCTTAGGTGAAATTTGTTTCGAGGCTGGACATTTTGATTCCCATCCCAGGAGATTAGATCTGGTAATTAAAATAAAGAGATTTCAGCCTCTTGTTAAAAACTTAACACCAAACCTCAATGTTCTCCTTAATTTTCGTTCCCCTTCTCATCTGCACGTAGAGAGATTGTGTCGTCCGCCTACACTTACGCGCAGCTACAAGAAACTTGCCATAAATAAAAGCTGAGGATGTTAAATTTAAGCAACACAAAGAATGAATATGCGAAAATAAAACAAAAACGACAACAGCTTGCAAAAATGAGTTGGAAAGGAAGCAATTAATCACCTTGAGTTAAGCTCACAAAGAGAGAGAGAGATAGTATGTTTGATTAGCGTGATTCCTTTTTATAAAACATTGGAGTGGAGACTCTCTAGGGCCGGCCTGCAAAATCACGAATTAATTTTAAGGCATATAGAGACAAAAAATGTTCTAAGAACAATCTTCTTACATTAGTATCCATTTAACAATGGAACCATTAGTTACAATGTCATGACTATCATTAGGATGATAACACTATCATCATCAAAGAATCAACCACAAAAAATTAAATGCAAGGAGTTAAGAGTTCCATGATTCGGCCACGTAGACACAGTAAAGATCCACACAAATTGAACATAAATTTTGCATCCAATTATTTAAAAGTTTTACGAATTCAGAAAGTATTTCTAAATGCTAAAATAAGCTTCAGATTTCAATACTTAAAAAGGTAAATACGATCCTATTTTATAAAATTTGCTTGTATTGATTTCATTAGAATACAGATAACACAATCAAACAAACCCGAAAACTAAATCGAAACACAATCACGAAAACAACAAATATTTTTAAACAATGTTAAAATATTTAATTATTTTAACTATTAAGGTGGTCCGTGTAATTAAATATGTCTAATAATTAATATTAAATTCATCTTATATTAATTAATGGAAATTCAGTTTTAATATTAAAGTATCCCGTGATAATGATTAAGCGTGATAATGATTAAGCGGGAATTAATAAAACTGTGGAGGAGTTTTAAACGATTATGGCTTTTTGTTTTAAAACTCCTCTCTCTCTGCCAAAAGGGTGACGTTGAGGACTCTGGACAGGAACGAAGGGCTCGGACAGAACCATTTAATACTAAAAGGAATCAATGGATCCTGGTACGAATTATTAATGTGAAATATAAGACGGAAGATCAGAGGGCATATTACTGTTTTGTCAATTCCATCAAGGTTTCTGGAATTGAATTACGGGAAAATATGGTTTAGACATCTATGTTTCACCATAAAAGTACTGATTTGATGTGTTGATTTTCTGTATCATACGGATGCGTTGTTTCTTGAATTGATGATTTGTGCGCTGTATTGATTTTTCTGAAATTATGATCTGTACGATGGTTGCATGAATCTATTTGTTCGAAATGCATATTATGGGCTGTTTGATTACTGACTACGAATATAGCATGTATGGTTTATACTTTGATTATTAATATTGCGTGTGGGAGAGAGAGAGAGAGAAATATCTCTACTAAGCATGTGAAGTGGGAAGTTATTTTTCCCAATTTTTATGCAGAAAGTTAGCATATTTTTTCGAATAAAAATTTCTTAATTCAAGCGAAATCATGCTGAATTGAAAGATAATATTTTGGTTGACCAATTCTTCATTACATTATAGTGGGCAGTATGCTGAATGTATATTCTTCTTATATATTTGTTAGAATTAGTCAAAGGCTTACTCACATAAGTATTATGTTATTTTGCATATTGCTATAAGATTTGGTTTAGGCTATGAATGTTGGGCCTTTAATTTATTTAAGAGTTGGGCCAATAATAGGAATTAGAATTATTTATTGTTGGATATAATTAATTCAACAATTAAAGTTTTATATACTTAAATTATTTAAATTATAGAAACTAGTTAGTCACCAAAGTGGCCTAGTTTGCAAAGTTAAATAATTAAGTGTATTGAATTAATTGTTCATTAAATTGATGCTATTAAAAGAATGACATTATGGATTAATTGAACAATTGATATTATAAATTATGTCACTAGGAGGTCACCCAAAGGTGGACCATTGGATATAATTTATAAAATAAAAGGGACTACCATGTAAATTAAATTTTGCTAGTTATCCAAAGATAACATGCTTAATTTAATTATTAAGTGTAATGGTTGTCTATTAAATTTAATTGAGCATCAATAATAGTGTGTGTATTTAAATTTAGCCCAAAGGTGAATTTGAGTACATGTTTAAAGTATAAGTTTAGCTTTATTATAGTTAACTCAAGCACTAATAGGTAAGCATATATAAAATTGTGCAGTTTCAATGAATCTTTTCGCATCGGGAAATGCAGTGGTCAAATTCAATGGTTTGAACTATGTGGATTGGTCCGAACAGATCCATTTTCACTTAGGTGTTATGGAATTGGACTATGCCATAGTCAATGAACAGATACCTCCAGCCATTACTGAGACTAGCTCAGAAGTTGACAAGTCTTATATATGAGGCTTGGGAGCAGTCTAATAGGCTGAGTTTAAATCTAATGAAAATGACCATGGCTGAAACGATTAAGCCTTCGATGCCGAAGACGGACAACGCAAGGGAATTTATGTTAAAACTCAGAGTATTCCCAGTCAGACTTAGCAGACAAATCGATTGTAGGAAGCCTTATGAGTGAGCTAACTACAAAGAAGTTTAATTGGTCTCAACCTATCCATGATCATGTAACTGAAATGTCCAACCTAGCAGCAAAACTTAAGACTATGGGAATGGATGTGAGTGAGACTTTTCTAGTTCAGTTTATCATGAACTCCCTTCCAATTGAATTTGGTCAGTTCCAGGTGAACTACAACACCATTAAAGATAAATGGAACTTTCAAGAGCTAAAAGCTATGTTGTTACAAGAGGAAGGGAGATTAAAGAAGATAAAGGATCACTCTATCCATCTCACTGTTGATGAAGGTTGTAGTAGTAAGGCTAAACCGGGTAAAAAAACAAGAAAAGGGACAAGACCCCAATGAAGGCTGATGGTAGTCAACACAAAAAGTGTTACTTCTGTAAAAAGACAGGACACTTCAAGAAAGATTGTCCTAAAAGAAAGGCATGGTTCGAAAAGAAATGTATGCATTACGTGTCTGTATGCTTTGAATCAAACCTTGTTGAGGTTCCTAATAATACCTGGTGGTTAGATTCTGGTGCGACTACTCATGTGTCACATGTTTTACAGGGATTCAGTTCAATCCAGCAAATAAACGGAAATGAACAATATTTGTTTATGGGAAACAGGATGAAAGCACGAATATAGGGCATTGGGACTTACAGATTGATCTTGGATACTAGATGTCATCTAGATCTAGAAAATTGTCTCTATGTTCCTGAATGTGCTAGAAATCTTGTTTCGGTAGGAAAGTTGGATGTTTTAGGGTTTTATTTCAAATTTGGAAATGGTAACTTTTCATTGTATAAACACAATTACTATTATGGTTCTGGTATTATGTGTGATTTACTTTACCGTTTCAATTTGAATATTAAGTTCGTTGAATCTCTGTTTCATGTACAAAATGATATAGGCATTAAATGTAGTGCACCAAATGAAAGTTCTGCTTTCTTGTGGCATCAAAGATTAGGTCACATTTCCAAAGAAAGGTTAATGAGGTTGGTGAAAAATGAAATTCTTCCTCATTTGGATTTTAGTGACATGGACGTGTGTATTGATTGTATTAAAGGAAAACAAATAAAACACACATTAAAGAAAACAGCCACAAGAAGCACTCAACTTCTTGAACTTATTCACACTGATATCTGTGGCCCTTTTGATAATCCCTCTTGGAGCGGTGAAAAATATTTCATCACTTTTATAGATGATTACTCACGTTATGGTTACATTTATCTATTGCATGACAAGTCTCAATCAGTGGACTGCCTAAAGGTGTTCATTGATGAGGTGGAAAGACAATTAGATAAAAAGGTAAAAGTAGTGAGATCAGATCGTGGTTGTGAATATTATGGTAGATATAATGAAAATGGACAGAATCCAGGTCCATTTGCAAAGTTTCTTGAGAATCATGGCATTTGTGCACAGTATACAATGCCGGGCACTCCTCAACAAAATGGTGTAGCTGAAAGGCGAAATCGTACTCTAATAGACATGGTTAGGAGCATGTTAAGTAACTGCTCTTTACCCATTTCATTGTGGATGCATGCATTAAAGACTGCAGTATACCTGCTTAATAGGGTTCCTAGTAAAGCAGTTCCTAAGACTTCTTACGAGTTGTGGACTGGTAGGAAGCCCAGCTTGAAGCATCTTCATGTTTGAGGTTGTCAAGCAGAAATAAAAGTTTATAATCCGCATGAAAGAAAACTTGATCCTAGGACAGTCAGTGGGTTCTTCATTGGCTATCCTGAAAAGTCAAAAGGATATAGGTTTTATTGCCCTAACCATAGTACGAGGATTATTGAGTCAGGAAATGCTCGGTTCATTGAAAATGGTCAAACTAGTGGGAGTTTGGAAACTCGAAAAGTGGACATTAAAGAAACTCGGGTGCAATCTACTACACCTGATGATCCTTCTACGATAGTTATTCCTGTTGTTGTGTCACAAAGACACAATATACAAGAACAACAAATTAATGTTCCAATTCCACAAAATGATATTAATATGGATGAACCGATCATTAATGAACAGCAAGAGAATGATGAACCACAAGAGGAAGTAGTTTTAAGACGTTCCACGAGACAGAAAAGATCAACTATTTCTGATGAATTTGTGGTGTTTTCTCTTGAGGATGAATGTGATTTGAGCATTGATGAGGATCATGTCTCAGTTAAACAAGCCATGGAAAGTGTCAATTCTATAAAGTGGTATGATGCCATGAAAGATAAAATCAAATCGATGGATGACAACAATGTCTGGGACTTGGTAGAGTTACCTAAAAGTTCTAAAAGAGTCGGTTGTAAATGGGTCTTTAAGACCAAACGTGACTCTAATGGTAACATCGAAAGGTACAAGGCTGGACTTGTTGTTAAAGGTTACACCCAAAAAGATGGTATCGATTACAATGAAACTTTTTCTCCAGTTTCAAAGAAAGATTCTTTTAGAATTGTCATGGCTATGGTTGCTCAGTACGATCTTGAACTACACCAGATGGATGTTAAAATTGCATTTTTGAATGGGGATTTAGATAAAGAGGTTTACATGACCCAACCTGAAGGTTTTGTGGTCACAGGAGAGGAAAATCTAGTGTGTAAGCTAAAGAAGTCAATTTATGGACTAAAGCAAGCTTCTCGTCAATGGTATCTTAAGTTTAATGATACTATCACTTCTTATTGTTTTGTAGAGAACATTGTTGATCGGTGTATCTATATTAAAGTCAGTGGGAATAAGTTTGTTATTTTAGTCCTGTATTTTGATGATATATTACTTGTTGCGAATAATAAAGGTTTGTTACATGATGTGAAAAAGTTTCTCTCTAAGAACTTTGAAATGAAAGATATGGGTGATGCTTCTTATGTGATAGGAATAGAAATATTCCGTAATAGATCACAAGGAGTATTAGGATTATCACAGAAAGGTTACATCAATAAAGTTTTAGAGAGATTTAACATGGACAAGTGTTCGGCGGGAATAGTTCCAATTTAGAAAGGTGACAAGTTCAGTCTAATGCAATGTCCTAAAAGTGAATTGGAACAAAAGGAAATGGAAAGGATTCCCTATGCTTCAGTGGTTGGGAACTTGATGTATGCGCAAACGTGTACAAGACCTGGCATCAGTTTTGTTGTTGGTATGTTGGGTAGATACCAAAGCAATCCTGGGATGGACCATTGGAAAGCTGCAAAAAAAAAATTCTAAGGTATTTGCAAGGAACCAAAGAATATATGCTTACATACAGGAGAACTGAATTATTCGAGATAAATGGCTATTCAGATTATGCTAGATGCGTAGATACTCGAAAATCTACGTTTGGTTACTTGTTCCTATTAGCTGGTGGAGCAGTATCATGGAAAAGTGGAAAGCAGTCTGTCATTGCTACTTCCACAATGGAGGCTGAATTCGTGGCATGCTTTGAGGCCATGGTTCAAGGATTGTGGTTGCGGAACTTAATCTCAGGACTTGGAATTGTCGACAGTATATCCAAGCCGCTGAGAATTTATTGTGATAATTCTGCAGATGTCTTCTTCTCAAAGAATGACAAGTACTTTAAGGGTGCTAAACACATGGAGTTGAAGTACTTGGCAGTCAAGGAAGAAGTTAAGAAACAAAGTGTCTATTTTGAGCATATCAGTACTAATTATATGATAGCGGATCCGTTAACTAAAGGATTAGCGCCCAAGGCCTTTACAGGTCATGTAGGTCGTATGGGTATTTTGGATAAAACCTTGTTGTATTGATAGTACTGATCTAGTTACTATGCTTATTATAGATGACACTTTGATATCAGTAAAGTTTTTCATTTCTTTCAAAATATTAAAGATGTTATCTTATGACATTAGTGTACACATGATTGTGATAGATAACATATTATCTTGATGCTTATAGTTTTCAACAAGTAATGAAAGTTTGAAGCTTACAGTTATCTTCAAATTAAAGTTTGTTGGATTAAAGTCGTTCTGTGATACATGGAAGGGATCATGTCGCTAAATGATATGTGACCGCCATGATCCGAGCTATTCTAGTTCAACTAAGTTTAATATATGTGAATTTAATTAATGGAGCGCTTTACAGTTATTATTAGACCATCAAGTCATTACAAGGACCAAGTGGGAGAATGTTAAAATATTTAATTATTTTAACTATTAAGGTGGTCCGTGTAATTAAATATGTCTAATAATTAATATTAAATTCATCTTATATTAATTAATGGAAATTCAGTTTTAATATTAAAGTGTCCCGTGATAATGATTAAGCGGGAATTATAGTTTTATTAAAACTGTCGAGGAGTTTTAAACGATTATGGCTTTTTTGTTTTAAAACTCCTCTCTCCCTCTGCCAAAAGGGTTACCGTATCATTGAGAATGAACACATCAAAGAAAACGTAAGAGGGAGAAAACTCTGAAAGGAACAATAAAAGACTGGACTCTGGATAGGACTTTGAGGACTCTAGACAGGACGTTGAGGACTCTGGACAGGAACGAAGGGCTCGGACAGAACCATTTAATACTAAAAGGAATCAATGGATCCTGGTACGAATTCTTAGTGTGAAATATAAGACGGAAGATCAGATGGCATATTACTGATTTGTCAATTCCATCACGGTTTCAGGAATTGAATTACGGGAAAATATACTTACAAACCACACCTGCTTAACAGATATAGGAAACATAATCTTCCCAGAAACCTCTCGAATTTGCATCACCTCCTTTGTCACTTCCCTCAACAACTCAGGCGGAAAACTCACCCAGCAAAAATAACTGCAATCCTCATCCACATCGTCTTTATTGCTTTTTCCCGTGCCAATCTTCAATTTCTCCACCGCCATATAGCTATCCTGAAGAGTTCCATGATTCGGCCACGTAGACACATGAAAGATCCTCACAAATTGAACAAAATTTTTGCATCTAATTATTTAAAAGTTTTACGAATTAAGAAAGTCTTTCTAAATGCTAAAATAAGCTCCAGATTTCAATACTTAAAAAGGTAAATACGATCCTATTTTATAAAATTTGCTTGTATAGATTTCATTAGAATACAGATAACATAATCAAACAAACCCGAAAACTAAATTGAAACACAATCACGAAAACAACAAATATTTTTAAACCACGACTGCTTAACAGATATAGGAAACGTAATCTTCCCAGAAACCTCTCAAATTTGCATCACCTCCTTTGTCACTTCCCCCGAGCTCTTACACATGCCGGCGCACGCCACCACGTGTTTCCTCGACGGTCAATTGGACTCCGATTCCTCCTCTTTCATCAACACTTCCCTCAACAACTCAGGCGAAAAACTCACCCAGCAAAAATAACTGCAATCCTCATCCACATCATCTTTATTACTTTTTTCCCGTGCTAATCTTCGATTTCTCCACCGCCATATAGCTATCCTGAACTACTCTCCGTGACCGAGATTTCAGTCCCAGCTTCCCCACCTACCCACTGCTATTTATTTGTAGAAATTGCCATCTCTGCCCATTGTTTTCCCCGAAAATGTCGCACTAAAATCCATAAACGTTGCAAAACTGCAGAAAGTGAAAGGACTCTCCATTATTGCTATTTCTATCGTTCTATTCGCATTCAATTCAAAGCTCTCTAGAGGATATGAAAGAGCAGGAAATTAGTATTTCTATTATGACACGTGGCAAGCATACACTACTTCTGTTTTTATACGTGGCAGCAATTGGAGAGGTATCTTCTCCTTTTAATATATAAGATTTTATAAAGTTATTGAATGACGCGTGCATTATGGTTTTATATAATTAAGGTGTTTTATTAAAAAAAATGGGGATCTCTTTGTATACACAAATCACATCAACACAACATTTATATAAAAATTTCTACCGTAAAAATTATTAAATATGTGAAAAAGAAGAAGCTGTCCGCGCGCATGCATGGATAGGGTCAAGTGCATAATACCAATAGAACATGCATAGTCTAACACCAATACACCATGCATATTCCCCTCCCCACCCCCACGCCAACATCTTCTAAGCTGTTGGTAATCACTTTTTTTAAAGTTTATTTCAGTTTTTTATTTTTTTAATTATTACGTTGATTAAAAAATATTCAAGTAATATTATGTTACAAATAAATATTTATACATATAGTAACACATATTTGATCTTACAGTAACACATATTTGTTCTAATAGTAACACACATTTATCTACCAATTTGTGTTACTATAGAAGCAAATTTGTGTTACTGTAAGAACAAAATATATTTTTATGATAATAAATATGTGTTTCTTAGTTTATTTATCACTCATTTAAATCTAGGTATATTATTTCATATAATACATATGTTATTATATAAAAAAAATAGTTATTTCTATAAAAATAAATAAATATTTGTGAATAATCAATATTATTATTATAATAAGTAATAACACATATTTTGTTCTTGCATTATGTGCAAAAATTATTTATTCTATAAAAACAAATGAGTATATGTAAAATAACAATATTTTATAAGATAATAACACACATTTGTCTCCCATGTGTTACTATATGGGCAAATGTATGTTATTAATTTATTATATATTTATATGGGCAAAATATATTTTTATGAGAATAAATATGTGTTTCTTAATTTATTCATCATCCTTTTAAAACTAGGTATATTGTTTCGTGTAATACATATGTTATTATATGAAAAAATAATTATCTCTATAAAAATAATTAATATTTGTTCTTATAGTAACACACATTTTGCTTTTACATTATGTGAAAAATTATTTATTCTATAAAAATAAATGAGTAACACACATTTGCTCTAATAGTAACACATATATGTTCTCTAGTTTGTGTTACTATATGGGCAAATGTGTGTTACTGAAAGGACAAGATGTATTTTTATAAGAATAAATATGTATTTTTAATTTAACCACCATCCCTTTAAATTTAGATACATTGATTCATGTAATAACATACTTTTTACTATTTTATATGTGTTATTAAATGAAAAATTAATTTTTCTTATAAAAATAAATAAATATTTATGGAAAAACTTTATTTTTTCTATATATAAAAATATATATTTTATACAAATAAATAATTATACATAAAATAACAATATTTAATTCAGAAAGTAACATACATTTTCCCTTATAGTAATATGCATTTGTCTATTGTTGAGCAATTTTATTAAGAGAAATATTATGTGGCTAATTAATC